>ML416766.1:93657-157370 GCA_005239525.1 Nicotiana knightiana | reverse complement strand
GGTGGGTTTGCTTGAACCGGGTGTAGTTAGTTTTTGTTTTATTTTGTTTTTAGTTTTTATTAGGTACTTAGAGGCTATGAGCTGAGATAGGAAGAGAACCCCTTAGCGTTGTTACACCTGAACACAGTAGACACTAAAGTGTGACGGTTAGTCTAAGTTGTTGATTCTTGTAGAGTGCCTTAAATTGTATGTTTGTAACTGACTTGAGTACTCAACGAGAGTGTTTTGATATACCAATCTGGAGCGAGTCATGTTCCATGTGTGTGTGAGTTGTATAGTATTCTATGCTCTGTATTTGATGACTAGAACTTGCCTTATGTGTTTGCAAAGCGAAATAGTAGCTTTATTCAGTCTTAGAAGTGATATAGGCATTTCCTTATTAAGCCAGATATATAAAGTATACCCACCTAAATGTGATCTATCGTAGTTAACCCCGTTGAGCCTATAAGTATGTTTCTTTGGCAACCACAGTACAAGCCTTACCCAATTGTTTGAATGGCCCATCTATTTGAACATTTTTACCTCCCATGAGCACTTGAATTGTTATAAAATATGTAAAGGTTAAAGTGTGGGGTGGTTGGTTTGGATTTCGAGTGGAACAAATGAAATAGGGAAAAAGGTGCAATGTTTTGAAAAATGAAAGAATAAGCTCGACTTTAAAAAAAAGAGAAGAAAATAAGTAAATGTGGTTATTGATAAGTGGAGACTTGATAAAATTGCACCTAAAGGAGCTTAGGGGTATTACAAATAGAAGTGTGGTGGAATGTCTGGTCTGACATAAGTTTGGTTCTGAATGCAAAAGTAATTGTATTAAAAGTGCTTAGGGAGGTTAGTCACTATATCCAAATATATCCTACCCGTCCCTTAGCCTACATTACAACCAAATGAAGTCCTAATTGATCTTAGACTGAATGGGCTCGATTAGTAGAGTAGTACACTACGGGAAAACCGATGGTGCATTTTTGTGGCATATGAATGTTCTTTCTGAGAGTGAGTGAATTTTGTCTATCTGAGTTCCTAATTGCTCTTAATGTTATTACTTGTGGAACTACTCTCTTGTGTGATGTGAGGGCACTTGATTCATGAAGGAAAGGTAAGTCTTGACCTCTGTATAGAGTAAGTCGAGTAAGTATGAATATTGCACGACATGTGAGAGTTAACTCTTGAGGCAGAGATGTTACACTACTAGACACAACGTTGGTGATATGTTCTTGGTGTGACACGTTAGGGGGAGTGCTTAGTGAAGAAACCTTTGTAAAGCATGGTGGATTGCTCGAGGACTAGAAATGATTTAGGTTTGGGGTGTTGATAATAGGCTAGATTCATGTAGTTTAGCGACTATTTATATCCCAACTTTACTATGCTTCACTATTCTAGGAAGGTTAAATGACGATAAAATGGCTCTAATTGTGAAGTTTATGTTTTGCAGGAGCAAGTCGTGCTTATGAGAACATAGGGCAGTGTTTGGAGCTAAATTAAAGCAAGGAAAGCCCTTCGGAGTTGAGTACGTGTGAAAGAAGGAAGAGAAAAAGAGAAAAATAGCTGACCCGCTCAAGCGTGGCCTTAGCACGGCCACACTATAGCAGGAGAAACATGGCAGAATAGAGTGCCATTAGCGCGGCCCAAGCGCGGTCACGAGCGCGGCCGCGCTAGTCCAGAAGAAACGAGACAATGTATATTGCATTTAGCGAGGCCACTAGAGTGGTTCGAGCGTGGCCGCGCTAGTCCCTCCATGAATGCAGTAACTTCAGGGGTAAACTTGGAAGTTTGGGGGCAATTCTACTTCACCTATAAAAGGCCCAACTCGTCCAAACGAGAGGATATTAAGGTTTTACCTTTCTTCCTTTTGTCTTTATCATTCATGATGAATTTTGCTGTTGTTATTATGAAAACAATTATGAATAGCTAATTTATTTAGTCTAGGATTTTGATGGAACCTGTTGAAGGATGAACTTCTTGTTGTGTTAATATAGTTTGCCCAGATTAATCTCTATTTGTTCAACTACGTTTCTGTTGTAGTTAATTGAAGGACCCTCAATTAGCTATGCCTATTTAGTATGTATTACTCAGGAGAGAGTGCATATTTAGGTAGTTGTTGAACATCACCACTCCCAAAGTATATGAGGAATCAATAGCCGAGGGTTTAAAGGTGGGATTAGGGATAACGAACCTTGAGTGCGATCTAAGTGAGCTATAATAAAAGCCAGCTAGTGTAACTCGGGAGAGTGCGTCTAGTAAATTATCGTAATTACTCGGGGGAGAGTTACGGTAGTAAGAGTGCTCATGATCGATAGAGAAGATTAGGCAAATCTATATGACACATAACATGAATGGAGTCCATCAATAGGGGAAATCACAACCTTAGACCCTTCTCTTATTCTTTTACAACTCAGTCTTAGTTAGCTCTTAGTTTTATTAATATTATTTAGTCATAGTTAGTAGAAATATAACCAATTGTTATTCAAAACATCTGGGAAGTTGATTACAGAGAATATAGTGAGTTTGCCAAAAGTAATTGATAGGTTAATTCCCTGCGGGATTCGACTTTGGACTAAATACCCGGATTATATTTGCAATGACCGCTTAGTATTTTTTATAAGGCATAGTTGAGCGTGATCAAATGCCAAAGGGCCGGTGGGATTTTCAAAAAAAATGAGATGCCCCTCACCACCATTTTGGAGATTGACTTTTTTGATGTGTGGGGTATTGATTTCATGGTTCCGTTCGTAAGCTCTTGTGGGAACACTTACATATTGGTAGCTGTGGATTATGTGTCAAAGTGGGTTGAGGCCGTGGCTTTTCCCAACAATGAAGCTCGAAGTGTGGTGGCGTTCTTGAAAAAGAACATCTTCACGAGGTTTGATACTCCAAGGGCCATTATTAGTGATTGGGGATCGCACTTTTGCAACAAAGACTTTGATACCTTACTCACAAAGTATGGTGTCACTCACAAAGTGTCGACCCCCTATCATTCTCAAGCAAGCGGGCAAGTTGAAGTTTCCAACCGAGAGATCAAGAGTATTTTGTCAGAGATCGCGAATGCCAACCGGACGGATTGGTCAAAGAAACTTGATGATGCTATTTGGGCTTATAGGACGGCTTACAAAAAACCAATTGGTATGTCTCTGTATCGGTTAGTGTTCGGGAAAGTTTGTCACCTTCCGGTGGAACTTGAGCACAAGGCTATGTGGGCATTGAAGAAGCTTAATCTTGAATGATATGTCGCCGCCAACTTAAGGGTGGCACAATTGAATGAGCTTGATGAATTCCGGTACCATGCATATTCAAGTTCATCCTTATACAAGGACAAGATGAAGTATATCCATGACAAGAACATCCGGAACAAGGAGTTCAAAGAAGGTGATCTTGTGCTAATCTTTAATTCTCTGTTGCGAATGTTTTCGGGAAAGTTGAAGTCCAAGTGGAGTAGCCCATTTGAGGTTGTGCATGTGACACCATTTGGTGCATTAGACTTGAAGAACAAGAATGATGGAGTGTTTAGAGTCAATGGTCATTGGGTGAAACATTATCTTGGCAAGGTTGATGATGGCCACATTGTGGTGTTGATTCATTTCAAGTGATTGATGGTAACCTGTGTCGTGCTGCGACGTTAAATCAGACGCTTCTTGAGAGGCAACTCATGTTTCTTTTCATTTTTCATTTTCTTCTTTTTTAGATAGGTTTTGTATTGAGTTAACTGGTTTTGAAGTGAATTGTAGGAATGAGTGTGCATGGCAGGGACTGTAACTGAAAAAAATTGGCCAAGTGTTGAAATTATGCGGACCGCACAAAAATAATGCAACCGCAGATTTCTGCGGCCGCACAATTCTTTGTGCGGCCGCACAACTGGAGACCCAAATATGTGAACTCTCTGAAGTTTGAAGTTGCAGAGAAAAGGCCAATATGCGGCCTCACACAAAAATATGCGGACCACACAAATTTCTGCGGCCACACTCACTTTTGTGCGAATCGAAGAAGCTCAATTCAACAACAGGTAAAGAGTGCGGATCGCACTCAAAATTGCGCGGCCACACTCAGCAAACTTTTTGACCGACTTGGTCAACCTATAAATAGGGATTTTCAATACTATTCACACTTCACGCTCTCTGAATTACTAAGACCTAAGCAAACATTGTGCATCATAAAATATTTCCCGAATCACACTCAGTTCATCAAGTTAGCTTCTCACCTGCATCATTCATTACTGGTATGTTCAATCCATGTAGATTTTTGTCCATTTTTCTTAGTTTTTGTTTTTGTTTTATTTGATTATTTTAGTTAATTTTTTAGTCCTAAAAATGTCAAATGTGCTTAATATGTGCTTAAAACTTATGTGGGTAGTTTCATATATGTTCATTAGGGACTGGGTAGACCATTAATCATGTTAATTTGTGCATAGCATGTCTAAATTGTGAAACATTGAATGAACCCTAACTTTACTGCCGTAAATGTTCAAATTGTGCGGCCGCACACAAAATTTTTGCGGTCCGTAGACCACTTGATTAGGGTAGATTTGAGCTTGCAAAGTGCGGACCGCACTCAAAATTATGCGGTCCACAGAAAAATTATGCGGCCGCATAAAAATGAGTGCGACCGCATAATGGAACTTCAGAGAACCAGTATCTCAGGCTGGATTTATGCAGCCGCACTCAAAATGTGCGGTCCGCACTTCAGGATGTGCGCCACACTCACAATTATGCGTTCCACACTTCTGGGTATGCGACCACACTTCAAAATTCTGCGGTCTGCACATGACAGTCTGTGGCCGCACCCAAAATTGTGCGATCCACATTGTCCTCTTTGATGACTGTTGTCCTGCAGCTATTATGAAATTGTTTGAATTGTTTTGAACTCCAACTAAATTTTATGCCTTGTATTGCAGACAATGGTTAGATCGCGTGGTAGAGGCGACACATTCAAAGGGAGAGGTGAATCCTACCGAGGAAGAGGCAAAGGCACTCACCCACTGGGAGTGCAATCCAAACCAATTGCTAAAAAGCTGACCATCAGAAGAGGAAGGGCCACAAATCCTTAAAAATCTAGTTCCTATGCCCCTTCCAGGGAAGCCTCCGAGTGTCATTCATTGGAGGTCCAGCCTGAGCCCCAGTCCCAAGCACCCCAACCCACTGGGCATTATCAATTGCGCAATGAACCCTCCACTACAACTAGTTCTTCTGGGGGTTCCGATGCGGGAAGCCAGGGTTCCAAGCCATCCTCTACACCTACTCCTCCAGCACCAGTAGAGATTGATGATGATGATGATGTCTCGGATGATGGCAGATGGGGGACACTCGAGTGGGTGGCCTAGAGAGGTTAAAGAAGAAGGAAATCTGGGAGGATCGGTTCGTGAGCTTGGCAGCCTTCACAAGGTTCCGGAAATTGTGGCCCCAGAGATCGCTCACACTTTAGTGACATCTTAATGAAGGATTTGGATATTCACAATCCAAATGTCCTTAGACAGTTCCTGGAGAGAAAGGTATAGAAGTGATTCACCCACATTATCATCGATGCAATGAGGACTTGTTTAGGGAGTTCTACGCCAATGCGGCACATCAATAAGGGGACCAAAGTGACAAAGGTTAGAAATCTGAAAGTCCGGTTCGACTCATGCTCTTTGAACACTTATGTCGGCTTTGAAGAGGTCGAGGCAGTCCGATACTTAGAGAAGTTAGGTATGGGTGATGCAGCTCTCCCGTGGCTGGCTGAGATGTTAGCTGCTCCAGGACCACCACTACCATGGATTACAACAGGAGTTCCTATCCTCCAGGCCACCCTCAATTTTTAAGCTAAAGGGTGGCAGGCCTTCGTGTGTATCCGTATTGATCCGAGTTTGAATGAGAACAACCTCCCACTTATCCGGGCAGTTCTGGTGGCTTCTATTATGGTGGGGTAACCGATTAATGTGGGTGCCATCATGTCAACCAACATCACATTGGCGGTCCGAAAAAGTGAAAAATCCTACCCTTATCCAAACACCCTCACTGAGTATTTCAATGATGCAGGGGTGGAGCCGAGGCCATATGATACAAAAGTAAGGGCCAAGAAGCCCTTATCATGGTACCACTTGCAAGGTGCAAACAACCCCAAGTTCAAGGGTAAATCCACTACCACTACCATCATTGGTCAGTCTAATGAACATTGGTGGTGGGTACAGAGTATGATGCTGAGCCATCTACAGCTCCCATTCCTTCCACAGCAACCGGGCCTTCTACCAGGACAGCCGCCATGCCATCACCTTCATTTTCTAGGCCATCAGGTTCAGTTCCAGTGACAGCCTCCACCACTTATCCGCTCACTACGCTGCGAGTCTCCCAGACTTTGGCGAGCCTCAACAACTGGATGCAGATAGCCACTTCTAAGCTGTCTGACATATCCAGTACTGTGGCAACATAGTCCTCTACCCCATCAGCACCATCAGCAGCAACGAGTGATTTGCCATTGGACTTACTGATGGAGACAGATTCATCAGTACCAGCAGACCCAATAACACCATTAGCAAAGGCACCAGCTGGCCAGTCTGATGAGCCGGATCTTACTGCCCCCACTACTGAGGTCAGATGCTCACCAACCATGTTATTCCTCAGTCCGTTGGTGATGAGATACAGTTGGAGGAGATCGAGGATGGTGATTCTACCAGTCACCCTGAGACCACATAGGGAGTTCTCTACTCTCTACCGTCTCTTGTTTTGATTTTGCTAAGCATTAAGGACAATGCTTGTTCTTATTCAGGGGGTGGTCTATTTTGGTTCATTTTGGATGACTTTGATGACATTTGATTACATTTGGCCTGTAATAACTTTAATACTCTTTGTCTTTTATTTTTTTGTTTTGATTTTCATTTTCTCTCTCATTATGTATATATTCATCCCTCTTGTATATATTTTAGTTCCCTTGGTGTGTGTATTCATTTGCCTTACTTTCAGTAGTTTATTTCATAGCTTCTTCATTTTGTTTTCTTAATAGTATAGTTTCTTAGTTACTTTATTGTCTTATTTTTGATTTGTTAGCATCATTTTATGTTTTAGTGAACAATAAGCCTTCAGTTTTCTTAATGCCACAGTTCTTTTCAAAGGTAAGTCTTGTGTGAACCGGGTGGCTCTTCCCAATGATGGATGGCGTGACAACCTTCTTAATGGATCGAGTCAGTTTTTGATGTTTAGGTAGAAACAAGTAACATTAATGAATAAATAAGGGTCAATCATACTTCACTTGGTACCAACACACTTAACTGTGCGCTTATGGTTAAAAATAAGTTTTTGGAAAGAAATGGCTCTAGTTGTGACCTTGTGACTCTTGTCTTGACTTAGGAAATCATCAGGTGGTTTAGTTGAACCATTAGTGATTTTCAATCTTGAATGGGGTTGTTATGGGCCCTCAACTCTTTTTTCTTTAGCAATCCGGTTGTGTGAGAGGTGAGGTACTTTGTTACAAGTCCAAGTACCCGTGTGAATGGTCTAGATTTTCCCTGATGTGTTTCTAGGCGAAATCCTAAGTTAGCTTGGCTTGAGAAGTGATTGTAGGCTTTCCTTGAACCGTTTTGAAACCTTCCATATCCCACCAATGATATCATCATTAGTAAACCCTTTTGATCCTAAAGCCTTTTTATTCGATAACCACGTTACAAGCCTTTACCCGTTTTATAGTGACTCTCTCTTGGCACCCGAACTTTCATTAGCACGCATGTGAAACAAATGGCAAAAATATAAGTTAGGGGAAGAGACGAGAAGTTTAAAGATGGTATCAAGACACTAAAAGAGAAAATAAATGAAGAAGAGGAAAGGCAAAGAAAAAGAAAGGAAAAACAAAAGAAAAACACAAAAAGAAAGTGAATAAATGTGAAAGGGGTGAAAAGATGCAAAAGAAAGAAAAAGTGCAAAGGATGGAGAAAGAAAAGAAGGAAAGTATGAATAGCATGCACAAGAAAGAGTGATTCCAAGTCTCTCTAATCCCTCTAAGGAAAAAGAAAATGATTCAAAGAGTCGACAAAGTAATAGCCAAAAAGAGAAGATGAAGTTCTAAAGGAAAGATGAACCAATTCCATTCCTATATTCCCCTCCTTAGTCCAAAAGCCTTCATTACATGCCGAAAAAGTCCTATGTGATTTCAAGCTGAGCAATCTTACATTAGTGGTGATCTACATGAGGGGAAAGCATGCGGTAATTAGAGTCGGGCATATGACATTCTTTTGAGAGTGATGAGTGAATCTTTCTCGAGTTATTGAATTGAGTTGTTCATTAGTGAGTGAGATGAGCTTCCGAAGAGTATAGGAGGAGGAGTTTGGGATCCATAGTGACCTGCATGAAAGTACGAGCTTCCTTGATGAACAAAGTCAACCCTTGATGCTCAAGCGTCACATTAGAGCCATTTGTGCTTTAACATTCAAATAATAGGCTTGTTAATAATTCATGAGCGTGTCGGTAACTGTTGGTCCAAATTTATTTGTGTTTGATTCAACTTAGGCTAGCTGAAATAAACCTTTTTTGCTGGTGGAGGTGGGAATTACCTTAATTGCTTGAGGACAAGCAAAAGTTTGAGTTTGGGGGAGTTGATAAGTAGGGATTTTGACTGCTTATTTGCTCGTTTTTACTTATGTTTTAGCTCAAAAATGCATAGAGGTATTACACAGAACTAATGAAATGTGCTTTCTTACAGGAACATTGTGAAATGAACAAAAGAAGTGAAAATCAACTCAAAAAGGAGTAAAATTGGACAAGAACCAAAACAAGGCAAAAAGGGCCAAAGTGCGAACCGCACAATACTGTGTGCGGTCGCAAACTCTGAAGAAGCACTGGCAGATTTTCTTCACAGAGTGCGGAACGTACAATTATTGTGCGGTCGCAGAAGACTAGATTCAGAGACTTGTATTTTGGGAGCTTGAATATGTGCGGACCGCATTATTATTTGTGGTCGTAGGATGCCAAAGTGCGGCCGCACTCATAAATATGTTGTCCGCAGAATGAAGCCCAGTCCCAGTCCAAGATCTAGAGTGCGGACGCACTAAAAAATGTGCGGTCCGCATAATCAGAGGGAGTGCGGCTGCATCCCAGTTTTATGCAATCGCAAAAATCCAACACAGGCCAGTCAGCCTCAAAGTGCGGACCGCACACAGAATTGTGCGACCGCATAACCTCCGCAAGGGCAATTTTGTCAAATTTTTTAGCTGGGTATAAATAGATCTTTTTGTCATCTTAGGTGAAGTTTTGTGCACCTGAGTTTAAATAACCATTTTCTTTTGCTGTATTGGGTAACTTTGTACTAGTTTGATATTTTAACATTAGATTTTCTTCTCTTAATCTTATATTATTAATTTTATCTTAGATTATTCTTTAATTTATTCATTTTCTATGAATAGATAAACCCTTAGCTAGGGTTGTGACCCAACCCTAGCATAGGTACTTAATTGGTTATTGACTTAGGTCTTATTTATGATTGGGTATATGATATTTATCCTATTTCTTGCTTGAATTCAAGAATTAATGGTTGCAAACATTGATTCATGCCAAATTGACTTAGTCTCTACTTGAGAAAGTGAGACTAAGTCTTGGAAAACTTGGCTAACAAGAAATTGAGGTGAACTCAAGAAATTGATAGCCGCGATTAAAAGGTCGAATCTAGAGATAGTAAGACCCGACTTGAGCATTTATCACTTGTTTCGTGAAATACCCATTGGGACTTGAGTAATCCAAATTGGGCAAAATCACTCAAAGTACTGAGAGGTATAGAGTGAGTAATCGCGTGTGATTGCTATACTGTATCCCGATCAACCAAACATGCCCTAAAGCTCCAAATCCATTAGGTAACCAACTAGGCGAAAGTCGCAACCCTATATATTTTATAACTTGAAAAACAAACAAAACCAAAAACATTGTCTCTTAGTTTTGCAATTACTAGCATACCATAAAAGTAGAACCACCAATTGAACATGTGGAAGTGCAATCTTAGGCACATCATACATTTACACTAGGTATATACCTAATCCTACACATAGCTCCCTGTAGAATCGACCCCGACTCGCATTGAGTTTTTATTATTGCATCGACCGCCTCACAACCTAAACTAGTGGTGTGGGTTTGGGTGACATCAACATCCTTCACCAAATCAGTACCATAAAATTTAGCCTCGTCGGGCTCAAACCACCCGATGGGAGAATGACATCATCAACCATATAAAGCCGAAAATTGAGCCATTTTGATGCTGGACTGATAACTGTTGTTGTAAGCAAGCTCGGACAAAGGCAAGAACAGATCCCAGTGTCCCCCAAAGTCAATCACACATGCTCTGAGCATGTCCTCCAAGATCTGAATTCTTCGCTCTGACTGCCTGTCGGTTTGTGGATGAAACGTAGTGTTGAGCTCTACACGGGTGGCCAATTCACTCTGTATCGCTCTCCAGAAATGTGAAGTGAACTGAGGGCCTCTATCTGATATGATGGAAACAGGCACACCGTGCAACTGAACTATCTCCCGAATATAAATCTGGGCCAACCTCTCTGAAGTATAAGTAGTTTCAACTGGAATGAAGTGTTCCGACTGGTCAACATGTCTACAATGACCCAAACCGCATCAAACTTTTGCAAGGTTCACAACAACCCAACTACGAAGTCCATAGTGATATGCTCCCGCTTTCACTCGGGTATAGTCATCTGCTAGAGTAGGCCAGTTGCCTCTCGTTCTCATACTTAACTTGCTGGCAATTTAGGCATCTAGCTACATACTTAACTATGTCTTTCTTCATCCGCCGCCACCAATAATGTTGTCTCAGGTCACGATACATCTTTGTAGCTCCTGGATAGATGGAAAACTGAGAACTGTGTGCCTCCTCTAGAATCCTCTCGCTCAATCCATCGACGTTAGGAACACATAGACGACCCTGGAGTCGCAGAACACCATCCTCGCCAATAGAAACCTCCTTGGCACCACCCTGTAGTACCGTCTCTCTAAGAACGGCCAAGTGCGGATCATCAAATTGTCGAGCCTTGATCTGCTCCAATAGCAAAGACCGGGAAGCAACACATGCAAGAACTCAGCTTAGCTCTGAAATATCCAACCTCACAAGTCTGTTAGCCAAGGACTGAATGTCTAAAGCTAGGGGCCTCTTCTCTGCTGAAATGAATGCCAAGCTACCCATACTCCCTGCCTTTCTGCTCAAGGCATCCACGACTACATTCTCCTTGCCCGGATGATAAAGAATGGGGATGTCATAATCCTTCAGTAACTCAAGCCATCTGTGCTGCCTCAAATTGAGATCCCTTTGCTTGAACAAATGCTGCAAACTGCGGTGATCAGTGTAAACCTCACATGGCACCCCATATAGATAATGCCTTCAAATCTTAAGAGCATGAACAATCGCGGCCAATTCCAAATCATAAACATGATAATTCTTCTCATGGGGCTTTAGCTGACGTGAAGCATATGCAATAACTCGCCCTCCTGCATCAATACACAACCCAAGCCAACGCATGAAGCATCGCAATAAACTGTATACATCTGCGAACTAGAAGGCAACACTAGAACTGGTGTTGTGGTTAAAGCTTTCTTGAGCTTCTGAAAGCTCAACTCACAATCCTCGGACCAATGGAACGGAGCACCCTTCTGGGTCTATCTGGTCAAAGGTGTTTCAATGGATGTAAAACCCTCCATAAACCGGCGATAATAACATGCTAACCCCAGGAAACTCCTGATCTCAGTCGCCGAAGTAGGACGAGGCCAACTCTGAACTGCCTCAATATTCTTAGGATCCACCTTAATACCCTCGCCCGATACAACATGGCCCGAGAACGCCACAAAATCTAACCAAAACTCACACTTGGAGAACTTAGCATATAACTTCTGTTTCTGCAAGGTCTGGAGCACCACTCTCAAATGCTGCCCGTGCTCCTTTATGCTACGTGAGTATATCAAGATGTCATCAATGAAGACAATAACAAAGGAATCAATATAAGGCCTGAACACCATGTTCATCAAATCCATAAACGCCATTGGGGCATTATTCAAGCCGAAGGACATCACTAGAAACTCATAATGGCCATATGTAGTATGGAAGACAGTCTTCGGAACATCTGAATCCCGAATCTTCAACTGATGGTACCCCGATCTCAAGTTGATCTTAGACAACACCCTAGCACCCTGCAGCTGGTCAAAAAAATCAGCAATACGCGACAACAGGTACTTGTTCTCAATAGTGACCTTGTTCAACTGGCGGTAATCAATGCACATCCGCATAGACCCATCCTTCTTCTTCACAAATAATACTGGTGCACCCCAAGGTGACACACTCGGCCTGACGAACCCCTTTGCTAGCAACTCCTCAAGTTGTTCCTTCAACTCCTTCAATTCTTTCGGAGCCATACGATACAATAGAATAGATATAGGCTGAGTTCCTGGAGCCAAGTAATACAGAAATCAATATCACGATCTAGCGGCATGCCTGGAAGGTTAGAAGGAAACACATCGACGAACTCCCAAACTACTAGCACTGAATCAATCTTTAGAGACTCTGAGGTAGTATCCCGAACATAGGCTAGATAAGCCAAACAACCCTTATCGATCATATGTCGAGCCTTCAGAAAAGAGATAACCCGACTAGATGTACTGACAGAAGAACCCTTCCACTCCAATCTAGGCAACTCTAGCATCGCTAAGGTAACAGTCTTGGCATGGCAATCAAGGATGGCGTGATATGGGGATAACTAGTCCATGCCCAGAATGACCTCAAAGTCAGTCATATCAAGTAACAGAAGGTCCACTCTAGTCTCATATCCACAAAATGTAACCACACATGACCGACAAATCCGATCTACAACAATAGAATCGCCCACGAGAGTGGACACATAGACAGAAGTACCCAAAGACTCGTGAGGAGTGTCCAGAAAATGAGAAAACAGGGATGACACATATGAATAGGTAGATCCTGGATCGAATACTACTGAAGCATCCCTACCGCAGATAGAGATAATACATATGATCACGACATCTGAGGCCACTCCATATGGTCTGGCCTCCGCCTTCCTGACCTCCACATCTGGGACAGCCTTTACCCACATGCCCTCCATCTCTGGGCAGCCGAACGACTAGTGCGGCTAATGGAGCTATAGTCATGGGTTGCTGACCCTGCTGCACCGCCTTGACTTGAAGTCTGGGGAAGTGCCTCTTCATCTGAATAGGATCCCCGCACTCATAGAAACCTCTCGGAGTGGTGGACTGCTTCCCTGAAGTCTGACCCTGATGGACTGAATACCCACCAGAAGAACCCTGAATAGCTAATGGGCGATCTGAACTCTCTGGCATGGCACTGAAGTAGGCACTGGAATAACCCTGATGACCGGAGTACCCACTAGAAGAACTCTGAATAGCTGGCAGCCTATAAGAACTCTCCGGCATAGCACTGAAATAGGGCCACGCTGGAACGCCCCGAGGAGGCGGTGGTGCTAAATATGGGGGTCAGCTGGGATGACCTCTCCCAAAATGACCCCTGCCCCCAGCCGGGGCACCTCTGAACTCTCCAAAAAAATGAAACCTCTTGTCCCGCTGCATCTGCTCCCTACCCCTCTGACGGTAGCCCTCAATCCTGCTAGCAATCTCCACTACTAACTGATAGGAAGTCCCCATCTCGACATGTCGAGCCATGCTATCCTGAATGCTAGAGTGCAACGATGCAACAAACCTCCGCACTCGCTCTGCCTCAGTAGGGAGTATCATAAGTGCATGGCGAGAAAGCTCAGAAAATATCGCCTCATACTCGGTCACTGACATCTAGCCCTGCTCGAGCCGCTCAAACTAATCCCGCAACTCTTCCCACTGGGAGGGTGGAATATACCTATCCGAAAATAAGCATGTGAATTGGTCCCAAGTCATAGGAGGAGAATCTGTTGGTCTACCAAGAAGATAAGACTGCCACTACCTATGTGCGCTGCCCTCTAACTGAAAGGTAGAGAAATCTACCCCGTGTGACTCCAATATCCTCATGTTGTGCAGTCTGTTCCTACACCTATCAATAAAGTCCTGAGGATCCTCATCTTGCTCACCCCCAAATACCGGAGGGTGAAGCCTAGTCCATCTGTCCAAAAGCTTCTATGACTCGCCGACTGCATCTAGTCTAGGCTCAGGTACAGATGCTGCGACTGGCTGAGCTCTGCCCACGGGGAGAGTGCCCGGGGTATGATATACATCGGTTGCATGCCCAGGAGCCTGAGCAGTAGGGGTTTGTGCTCCCCCTCCCACCTAAGATGTGGCGGGGTCTGCTGGAAGTAAACCGACCTGAATCATAGAATCCATGAACCGTAGCATATGGCCCATGACCTCCTCGAAACCTGGTGCTTTCATGAAGTCGGTCGGGACTGGCTCTAATGCGGGCACCTCGCCCTGCTCCTCGACTATAGGATCCTCCACTGGATCCGCTGGCGGTGCAACTGGGGAAACTTTGGGACGTCCTCGCCCCCACCTCGGGCCCTCCCGTGGCCTTTGCCTCAACCTCTAGCAATAGGGGGAGCAACTCCTCCCGGGTCAGGATCGTCTGTTACGCGCGTTCTCACCATCTGTGATAGAATTGAAGGAAGAAACGTAGTATACCATCAACTGCATGATAGGGGATGAATAAAGAGTAGTTTCCTAACATCCTATAGCCTCTCGAAGATAAGTGCGGACGTCTCCGCGCTGATCCGCAAAACTCTTTAAGACCTGCCCATAACTTGTGAGACCTACGTGAACCTAGTGATCTGATACCATGTTGTCACGACCAAATTTTATTATAGGCCGTGATAGCGTCCGACACTGATGTTAGGCAAGCCAACATTGATCATACTAGTGATTTCCACTGTTAATATATTTGCTAAGTGAATAATATTCCATATTGATAAAACTTTTAGAATTTCACCGCTATAAAGTAATTAAACAAAGCAACAGAGTGAGAATCGGAATCATAACAATAAATCCAAAATCATCAGTCTACTAGTGTGTGTCAAAACCTGGTGTCACAAGTATATGGGCATTCTAGTAGAATATACAAAAGAATACTAGGCTACTGTCTAAAAAAGAAATAGACAGAATTGAGCAAAAAGGAAGAATCCAGCTGTTGCAGAACGGCTCGGAAAGCAGCTCACCGTGAAGTCTCTAAGTGCAAGTCAAGCGTGCGCGCCGGACTAATAACCCGATGCGCCTACCTCAGATCCTGCACATTAAGTATCTAGTCTAACCTCGAAGAAGTAGTGATGATGGGTCGACTTCGACACTTACTAAGGGTCAAAAAAATAATAATACAGAGTTCTAATTAAGCATGAAATATACAATGATAATAGATCTCAACAAGAAGTAAGTAAACAAATCCTTCTTCCAAGTAAGAAGCAAAATCATCTCTCCGATATATTCCTTACACCTTTCAAGTCCGTGAAACATTATTAAATATAAAAGAAAATTTTGGTACCACTACGCACGAGTTATGCAGAGGTCGTACGACTCGATCCAAATATACATAATAACATATTGTGCACTGCCGAAGGTCGAGCGGCGCGAATCATGTAATATGTTAATAAATCCTGCCGAGGTGAACGGCATGCTCCCATGAGAGTAGTGGAATTTTACCCCGCTCGCGGAATATGTTTGCGAAGCGGTTGAACATAGATATTCTCAATTAATCATAATATTTCTCAATATCCTTTTGAAATAGGAAATTCAACTTGGAAACTTAAGTTATTGAAATTCTCATCCTCCACTTTAAAACCAACAAGTAGTAAACATAATCAACAACGATATCAACAAATCATGGTATAGGCCTAAATCTATCCAGACATAAGCATGAATAGTAGCTACGCACGGACTCTCGTCACATCGTGCGTAGCCCCCACAAATAGACACACATTATTGATTTAAGTTCACCTAAGGGGCTAATTCCCTCTTATAAGGTTAGAAAAGAGACTTATCTCGTCTCAAAGCCCACTTTCCAATTTAGAACGTGCTCAAACCTCCAAATTTGGTGCCAAACGACTCGAAACTAGTCAAACATTATATAAAGTAATCAATTTATGCTCAGTAGCTCATATTCCCACTATTAAAGTGATTACCCAATCCTAAGTGCAAGATTCCTAAAACTCACCCCGGGCCCACACGTGCCTGGATTTTGAAATTTTTTGAAGAAAGTTGTTACCCATAATATTAGGAACATAAATATATGATTTTTACTAAGATCCATAACCAATTTCATGGTCAAATCTCATTTTTATCAAAAACCTAGGTTTTTCATCTAAACCCTTGATTTTCACTAATTTTTACATGATAATCTACCCATAATCCATGTATTTAACTCATGTTGTGTAGAAATTACTTACCTCAAAGTGCTAGGTGAAAACCCTCTTCCAAAAGCTCAAAACAATCGCCCAAGAGATGAAGTGAAATGAAATAAATGGCCTAAGTCCCGCATTAAATGAGCTGGGAACAGACCTATGATGTCGCATTTGCGACACCAGGTTCGCAAATGCAAGGGTCGAAAATGCTAAGAAACTCTCGCAAATGCGAAGCCTGGATCCAGCTGCTAAGGTCGCAAATGCAACGGAGGGGGTCGCAAATACGATCACTGTTGAGTTCGTAAATGCGGCTCAGGTGTCGCAAATGTGAAAAATTCCCAGGTTAAGCTTCTTCGAAAATGCGAATCTCATCTCGCAATTGCAACGTTCGCATTTGCGAACTATTTCTCGCATTTGCGAGACCTGCAACTGGTTCCAAGAAACACCAGAAATCTGGTGTATTTTCTATCCCTTCCGCACGCCTGAAACTCACCCGAGCCCTAGGGGCTCCACAACAAGGACCCACAAAAGTCTAATAACCTCATACAAACTCGCTCGAGTGATCAAGACACTGAAACAACGCCAAAAACTACGAATCGGACGCAAAACGCATGAATTGACTCATGAACTCAAAATTTTCTAAAAAGACTTCCGCTCGTCCAATTCCTATCAAATCAACTTGGAATGACACCAAATTTTGCGTGCAAGTCTTAAATAAAATTATGGAACTATTTCCAGTCTCGAAATTTTGTTTGGACCCGATATCACCAAAACCCGTTCCAAATTAAATTTTAAGGAACTTCAAGAACCAACTTTTGATATTAGGCGCCGAAACGCTCCCGGGTCATCCAAAACCCGAGTCGAGCATACACCCAAGTTGGAAATCATCATACGAACCTATTGGAACCATTAAATCCTAATCCTGAGGTCGTTTACTCAAAATATTGATCGAAGTCAAACTTATCCTTTTAAGGCCAACTTAATGAGCCAATTGTTCCAGTTTCAACCCGAACCCTTCCAAGTCTCAAACTAACCATCCCCGCAAGTCATAAAATAGTAAAAGCACATACAAGGAGTCTTATTTAGGGGAACGGTGTTCTAGAAAGCAAAATGACCGGTCGGGTCGTTACACCTGAGGGCTGAGTACATCATGACAGTACTTAATAAGAGTCATACACTCTCTCTAACTCAAATTTCTAGGACAATGCTTTACAAAAATAATGCACCCAACATTTGATATAAAATAATAACAATTATATCAATTCATTCTCTTTATCATTTTAAATGAAAAGACTAGAGATGTAAACCATAATACAAACTTTTAAAACATTTATGTCAACCCGTGATCTTAATAAGAATCATACAAAACTATCTTAACTTCATTAAGTCATTGAAATCACTTTCTGCCTAAACATAACAAAATTATCTTTTACCTTTTTACCGCCTCTCGCAAGGTTTTCAACCAAACAAACTTCTTTTTGTCTTAAATTTTGCCTACGCCACGCCACCTCTTTCGAGGTTTTCAACCTAGAAGACATTTTTTTGTTTTGTACACAGTTTAGACTCATGTTGGCTAGGAGTGTAGCAACATGCAGTTTAGACTTATGCATCAAGGAGCGTCATGACTTGAAGTTTAGGCTCGTATGTCGAGGAGTATAGGTGACTTTCGTGGGAAGTACTGCTTCAGAAATTTGCCGTTGATTGGACCAACTCTTAGACCATCCTTATCAACGATTTTGTATGCGCCACTTGAATATTCTTCTTTCACAACATATGGCCATCACATTTTGAAGTAAACTTGTCGCCTATGCATTTATTGAGGATTATAGGTCTTCGAATAGCTAAGACCAAGTCTCCCACTTGGAATAATCGTGGCCGCACTTTCTTGTTGCAGGCTCTAGTTAGGCGAGCTTGATAGCACTCCAATATTTGTTGCGCTTCCAATATTTTCTCATCCAATGCCTCTAACTCTGCTAGGCGAAGTTGAGCATTCTCTTTGGACGTGAGTGCTTCTTGGATTGTGATTCACAATGATGGAATTTGTTGCTCTAGTGGAAGGACTACTTCTAAGCCATACACCAAAGAGTAAGGAGTTTCTTGTGTAGCAGTTCTGAAGGTTGTCCGGTGTCACGGCCCAATTTAGGATCGTGACCGACGCTTAGGAGCAAGTGCTCCCAAGAAAGCGTTATCGGTATTTTACAGAAAAACGGAAAGAGTTTCCCCTGTTTTTGGGCTATCCAAAAAGTTTCCTGTCTCATAAACAAGTAAAAACCAACTAATATTCACCTAAATTAGTCAAAATCTTCATCAACTAACTACAAATGGGTTTCCACCAATATTACCGACCTCCTCAACATAATAAAACCACAACCAGCTCTAAAAATACGGAAAGAACGTGTTAATACTAGTAACTAGTCCATGTCAACAAATGAATACTCACGACACTAAAAGGATGACTATGGAGCGACTCTAAGAGTTCAAAGAAAATACCATAACAATAAGTAAAATCTCCGCCCACGCGAACAAGTGCGAGGCTCGCCAAGAACTATCAACCTGTGCGCTCTAGTTAACGAAATTCTTGCCTGCGTCAACTGCTGCCTCTGTAAAAAAAATTAGCAAGGAGTGAGTCGCTAGCTCAGTGAGTAATAACACTTAACCACAACCATTTTTATTGGGAACAAATAAGAAAACATGCTAGTATATTAAACAGAAAATATCATAAAAATGCCCTTTCAATTTTCAGTCTCATCATATATTTTTTGTAGTATAATACAATTGACAATTCAGTAATAAGCTCGGTAACCAACGTATAATATCAATATTCATATTTGGGAGGTTTCAATGAACGGATCATGTAATCGGTATAACTGTGAACTTCTTCGCAAGAAGTCAAATATAATGGTAGTCCCTACTCAAGGGAAATCAGTAACGGTATGCTAGTTCTACCTTCCCACTAGCGAGGGTTGTAACGGTAATCAATAATTACAAGGTGCACCAGGTCTAACGAACCCTCGTTAGCTACGGGATCCTTCAAAGTCTACTCCCATTTATAGTTGTCTCTGTAATCCGTATATACTCATAAGAAAATATTTTAAAACAATATAGGACATTTCGATTCTTATAAAATCATGTAATTTTATTTCGATAACAGTAAATTCAAGTAACGGTAAAACATATCTAGTGACAACAAGAATATTTAAAACAATGATAATCATCTCAAATAACTATTTCGTTATCATATCGAGTAAAAGACTTGTCCCACATACAACTCAAAATAATCGACAACATATTCATATAAGTTATGTGTAAATAATGCAAGTTATGAAAATACAAATTGCTGTAAGATTACTACTCACCGTACTTGTGCCGAAATACCAAATGCTTCACCTCGAGCAATTCGTACAAATTTCTCCAATCAATCTATAATTACATAATATCGATCTCATGTTAATTTCCTTATTAGGCTAATTCATATCTAATTTAGGATACCCAACTCTCGAGGTTTCATATTTGAATTTTAATTCACGAATTATATTTATCCACATATGAGTAATTACTAATCTATCGACTCCAACCTATTCATATAATTTATTAATCCAATTTCATAAAGTTCTATTGATTCTTTAGGAAGAAAATTCTCAATTGTGTCAATAAACTAGTGTAATTCTATTACTTCGTAGAGTCTTCCAATCATGAGAATCAAAATTAAAAACTACCAGAAGAAGAAGCTCAAGTATTACCCGTAAAACTCAATTAGTGCTTAACATTCCTCAACAGTTATAGCTATGGTTCCAGCACACTGCATCAACTTATTTTCTCTTTTCCTTCTTTCTTTCTATGCTGGTTTGTATTTTTTTCGTTTCTCCTAAAGCTTTGCTTCATTTCCCTTCCCCTAACCCTTTTGAACTTTTTGGCAGATATGTTTGTAATGGGCTTCGACCCTTTTGTTTCAATTCGTTATCATTTTTCCTTTTTTTTTTTGTTTTTGTTTTGTTTATTTAGTTAGTGCATTTTTCTTTATTTTCTGCTATTGACCAATACACCCTTATTTAAAATATAGGGTATTACATCTATTATGCCCACAAAGCTTCACCAATTTTCTCATGCCAGTCTCTCTTGTTCATTGCAATAACTTTCTTCAAAAGGTTACCAAGCGTCTAGTTAAAAGCTTCGGCAAGGCCGTTGTCGGGTGCATTATACATTGAAGACTTATGTTGCTTGAAACCGAAATTCTCACACAAACTCTTCACGAGCTTATTTTCAATGGCGTTCCATTATCAGTGATTATGTATCTTGGTATGCCGTACCTAAAAATTATATATGACTTGATAAAATCGACAACGGTTTTCTTTTTCACCTCCTTGAGTAGAACAACTCTAGACCATCTGGAGAAGTAGTCTGTGGCGGCCAATATATACATTTGTCCCTTTGATGACTTTGGAAGCGGTCTAAATACATCAAGTTCCCATGCATCAAAAGGCCATGAAGCTACAGTTGGATGAAGAGGCTTTGGAGGTTGGTGGGTGTAGTTGGCCTGAAATTGACACGCTTGACATCTTTTGGCATGCTCCATGTAATCCTTCACCATTATCCTCCGGTAGTAGCCCATCCTCTTGATGAAAAAATGGAGCTTGAGACCAGATTGGTGTGCTTCACATGAGCCAGAATGTTCTTCCTCTATCGCTTGGCGAGCTTCTTCTTTGTCAAGACATCGCAAGAATAGTTCTTCAAAATAGCGGCGAAACAATGTTCCCTTATAGAAGATGAATCGTAGTGATCTTCGTTTGATGTCTGTTCTTTGTTGTGGATCCTCTGGGTAACTTTCCATGTTTAAGGTACTCTATCAGTGGTTGCCTCCAATCTTCTTCTTCAATCACTGGAACAGATGTATGATGACTTTTGTTGATTTGAAAATCAAGAAGTCTAGGAATAACCCATTGATGACAAACATATACCTTTGTTGACTCATTCTCTCCAAGTGCCATTGTCGTGGCCAAGTTAGCCAAAGCATCAGCCTTGCGGTTTTTTTCTCTTAGGACATGGTTTAAGAACACTTGGTAGAATATTTCAAGTAAATCAGAAGCATATTGACGGTATGGCAAGAGGTCTTCCTTCTTTACCTCGTAACTCCTCAAAATTTGGTTGATGATCGTCTTAGAGTCGTCGTAGATCTCCAACAGTAGAATCTCCATGTCTAATACCATTTCGAGACCGACGATCAAAGCTTGGTACTCTGCGACATTGTTAGAGCATGTTTCACCTAAAGCAAAGGAGAATGTCACGACTTGTCTTTCTGGAGAGGTCAACACAACAACTTCCCCTGTACCATTACAACATGAAGATCCATAAAAAAACATTGTCAATGTTTCTTCAATGACAAAATGTCTTCATTTGGAAACTCATCAGAAAGCTCTCATGCCGCCGGAAGAGGATGATCAGCCAGAAAATTGGCTAGTGCTTGTCCTTTCACAGCTTTTTAAGGTGTGTATGTGATCTCATATTGGTTAAACAATATGGACCATCTTACTAGGTGTCCAGAAAGAACATGTCGAGTAATCATGAACTTCACGGGATCTGCTCAAGAGATGAGTTTGATGGTGTATGCTTCAAAATAATGCCTCAGCTTCTTTATCGCATAAAGTAACGCTAAGCATATTTTCTCAACAGGCGTATAGTTCAAATCATTCCTATCAGAGTTCGACTGAGATAGTACAAGGCTTGTTCCTTTCCCTCCTCATTCTCTTGAGCAAGTAGTGCTCCAAGTGAATGTTCTCGTGCCGCGATGTAGAGTATCAATGGCTTCCCAAGCATTGATGCCCCTAACACAAGTGCAGCCAGCAAGTATCTTTTGATGCTTTCAAAAGTATTTTGACATGATTGATCCCAATGAAAAGGGATATCCTTCCTCAATAGATGATTGGATGGTTGACACCATCCGACCAGATTGGAGATAAACCTCCGGATGAATGCTAAGTTTCCTTGGAGACTTTGAAGCTCCCTCAATTTCTTTGGCTTGGGCATTTTCTGAATGGCGTCAATCTTTGCAGGATCAACTTCAATTCCATGATGACTCATAATGAAGCCAAGAAACTTTCCTGAGGTAACTCCAAATGCACTTTTGAGTGGATTCATCTTCAGGCCGAATTTTCTTAACCTTTCAAAAACAATTTGAAGGTCTTCAAGGTGGTAACGCCTACCCTTCCTCTTCACCACCAAGTCATCGACGTAGAATTCAACCCTCTTATGAAGCATGTCGTCAAAGATGTTTTGCATAGCATGTTGGTATGTGGCACCAACATTCTTCAGACCGAAGGGCATCACCTTGTAGCAGTATATCTCTTTTGGAGTTCGGAAAGCAGTACACTCTTCATCTTTTGGAGACATTCTGATTTGATTATATCCATATGACCCATCCATGAATGACATAGCTTCATTCCATGTAGCATAAACCATGAGTTCAATAATTGGTAACGGAAAGTCATCTGTCGGACATGCCTTTTAGGTCTAGAAAGTCAACACAAACACGTATTTGACCATTCTTCTTCTTAACAGGTACAATATTCGTAACCATGATGGGTACTTCACCTCTCGAATAAATCCCGCCTCGATGAGCTTGTTGACTTCGACTTCAATTTGTTGTACTAGCTCGGATCGAAACATGCGTTGTGACTGCCACAGGGCGTGCTCCACTTTTGATCCCTAAATGATGAACGACTACCTTAGGACTAAGACCAAGCATTTCTTTATACGACCAAGCGAAGACATCTTTGTACTCGGTCAATAACTTAGAGTATTCTTCCTCCTCCTGAGGCGTAAGAAACGCACTAATGAAGCTGGGGCGTGGATCTTTCGGAGAGCCTAAGTTGAGTTCCTTAAGCTCATCCACAGTTGATTTCCCGCCATCTTCTAGGTGAGGAGGAGCCTCGTGTACTTCATCATCAATGTCCAGGCATGGGCTATCTTCCACAGTTATGTGATAGGATGTTTCCACAAAGTTTGGCTTTTCTCTTTGACTTCCTTGGATGGTCGACATGGCTTATTTCTCTTTCTCTACTTCTTTATAAGGATGGAAAGTGTAAACAATGGTTCTCCTTTGCACCTTCAGTGGACCATCTATGGATATTGACAAAATAGACTTCCTCTTCATACTTTACGGAAAAGCACTACAAATTTCTATGTCAACAACAACTTCAAAATGATCCCGCTCCTTATGTACTTGCTCCTTATGTTTTGACAGTATCTTGCCAGATGATGACTTCTTCATGGTTCGCAGGCTATAAAAGACAGAGGTATTTTAGGTAGTGGAAACTTTCTTTATATGTTTGGAAGATACACGTTCACCTTTGTGACTTAGCCTTTCCAACACCAAGACCCGAGGCGTTGAGCCTCCAATGCGATCAAACACTGAAGCCCTTTGTTTTATTTTCTTGCTGTTAACTTCCTTCATCTCCTCTACTGAGGTGTGTTGTGATGAAGCTATCTCTTTGATTCTCTTAGATGAAATTCAAAGAGGCTCTGCCAAACTGAATCCCAACCCAAACTTTGGAGCGGTGACGTAGTGCCCTTGCTTTCTCAACCTCATTTGGGACTCGGTAAGCCTATGCATCCTTTCACCAATTCCTAGTCTTGATGGATTTGAGAAGTCGTAACCAGACTTTTCAAGCAGTATGAAGGCCTTAGGATCAAAGTGACCTTTTTATTTTATCAGCTTGGAGATTGCCTTTAGTAGACTCACAATTTACATGTGGGATTTGTTCAACTAGACAGTCATATGCTCCTTCAAATGTTGGATAGTTTTGTGACTAATTTGCTTCTTTGGAGTACATTCCTGTAAAGGCTGCGCTTTCTTCCGACGCTCATGCGGAATATAGCAAAAAACTAGATGCTCTATTCAGTCTTTGTTTGTATATCACCTTCAGATGATGATAGCTTAATGGAGGCTTCTTCAGTTCTCTTCTTAGGCAGCTTGGAGGTAGTCCATTGAGCCTCATTTTCGTCTTCTGAATTGACATCAACTTCATCTACTAATGATAGTTTCTCCACACTCGGTTCACGAGAATCTAGGCAGAATTTTGTGTCTGCAAAGTATGACTCTGTCTTAGTGAAAGGCTAGATGTATGCATCAATTTTGACTACCTCTCCATCCCTTATGTACTTCAGACATTGATGCAAAGCAGATTATACCACCCCATTCTCATGAATCCAAAGATGTCCAAGCAACAAGTTGTATGATGTTTTAGCATCTATGACATGAATCAGGATATTTGACTTCATCTCACCAATGGATAATCCCATGCGGACCTATGGCTCATTGTCCTCTTTGGTTGAAACCTTGGATTGTTAGGTTACTTTTGGATAGCTCATCGATAGAGATCCCACATTTTTTAGCACCATATTTGGCATGATGTTGACAGCTGAACCATCATCAACAAGTATGCGATTGAGATGTTGTTCCTGAATGGCCCCTACAACAAACAAAGGTCTGTTATGTGGCTTAGACCCCAACAACAAGTCATCATCTGTGAAGGAAATTGTTGCACAACATGTGATAACTTTTCTGTTATCATGATGTTCTTTTGTTTTTGTTGGAGCAAGCTCATTGTTGCTTTCCTTTGCTTCATCAGTACTGAAAACTACATGAGTTGCACCAATGTGACCTCCATGAAGGAATTTTAAAGGAAAGAATTCATGCAATATGATGGGCTTTTGGAACTTCGGCGATAAGGCACCGTTAATCTTCTTGCTAATAGAATATTTGATCATTCTTGGTGGTTGTAGCTTATCCACATCGCTTATTTTTCTTGTCTTAGGAAGTCATAGCCTTAAAACTACTTTATGTTTTTGTTTATTGTGAGTGATTATAGTCCAACTCTCATCGTCTTTGTCTTTGTACTGAGTGTCCAGCTCTAGTGAACCTTCAAGAGTTTTCCTTGGAAGATCAACTTCAGCAGGTTCGAAACTTCCAAATTGTAAGAAGGCAGTGCTTGACGCCTTCTGCAACCTTGAACACTTTTTTTTTATTTGAGCGTGATACTTGCATGATTTGCTTCTGTTGTTTCATCCATGTCTATGATGATTTTTACTTGACTTACAAGAGCCATGATTTTCTCCGTCAAGACGAAGCATATATCTATAGGGTGGCTAATAACGCGATGAAACTTGCAGTATTTCGGATCGCCAACTTTGCCAATTTCCTCTGTCCTTTTTGATTCAGGGAGATCGATGACTTTCTTAGCCAGCAATTCATCAAGGATTGTGGGTACGTCTGAATCTAGAAATGGATAAACCTTTGCCTCTAATTCCTTCAAGGTGGGACGACGTTTCTCCTCTTTGGATATTGACTTGAGATCTTATCATCCTTTACCTTTTGCTTGGTTGTGACTTTCACAGAAGTTGATTTCACTGCCATAGATTCTTTGGTTTGGTGCTTTGATGCAATATTTTTCTTGAACTCCTTTTGATCAGCAAATGGAGATGTGTTTCCATGACTTGCGATGCTTAACTCCATATCGTGCGCCCGCGTTGCAAGTTCTTCAAAAGTTCGCGGTTTGATCCTTTGTAGGATGTACAAAAGACCCCAGTGCATTCCTTGAATGCACATCTCCACAACAAATATTTCTGAAATGTGATCCTTGCAGTCTAAACTTAACGCACTCCAACGATTGATGTAATCCACCACGGGTTCGTCCTTCCTTTTCTTGGTGCCCGTCAACTCTATCATGCTTACAGTTCTTTGTGTACTGTAAAAACGATTGAAGAATTCCTTCTCAAGTTGCTCCCAGCTATCAATGGACTCGGGATCCAAGTTAATATACCAGTCAATTGTGTTCCCTTTCATAAAACGAACAAATTGTTTTACCAAAAGGTCACCATGCGTTCCAGCATCGCTACAAGTATCGAAAAAGTGGGCAATATGTTGCCTTGGGTTCCCTTTGCCATCAAATTGATGCAGCTTTGGTGGTTGATAATTGGTTGGCATGGTTAGACAATCAATCCTCTTAGTATAAGGCTTAAATTAGTACATCGAACTTTGTGATGGTCCGCCATATTGAGCTCTAATAGTGTTTGTTATCATGTCTTGCAATTGTTGGACACTTAACGCCGCAACTGAAGTGGATTGCTTTTCTTTTTGAATGTTGAACTTGGCAAGTGATTCCTCAATAGCCGTTTTTTGCGAGGTGGAGCCAGGTGAATGAGAAGGGACGTGGCTCAACTCTCCAGGTGCATAGGCCTCCAATTTGTTCATGAGTTGAGCGATTTGAAGGTCTTTGTATTCAACAGATTTCTTCAAGACTTCTATAGTCTGTTCCATCATGGCAAACTTCTCATCTACATTAGTTGCGTCAATCATTAAGGCGTAGACTTTCATTGAAACAAGAGAATCCACCAAATCCTCAAATTCACCAAGGTTGGAGGTTGTTTGAGAAAATTCGTCAAATAGAGAGAATGGGGTGTTGTCCCCAAAGATTGTGGTTGCAGACGTCGTGTAAGATATGCTCGTCTTTGCCATCTCCAAGGAGGCGAAGTATTCAGATCCATCCAAGCCACTAGCCTTGAACTTGCTTCAAGTGATTGGTCCAACATGACTAAGCTCAGCGGAGGCCACATCAGTAACATCTTTGCATGAAACAATAGCAGTAGATCTGAAGTTTGTAGTTTACAACTTGCAAGAAAGAGAGATGAAGGGAAGAATTGGTCCCAACTGGGCGTGCAAAAATTTGGTCGCAATAAATTTTTGTAGTACGAAAAAAATCCTGCAACAAAAATAATATGAAGAAAAATAGATTTTATTTATAAATATTTGTGAGTACAATTCTATGTATCCCTTGATTCTCCTCTCTAAAATTCTCTGTGATTCGAGAGCTTGAAAAGCGTCTTTCTTGAATGTAGGACGATGCGGACCTCCTTGTGATGTATTTAATCACCAAGAACGTCGAGCAGTACTTTGTTGTTACAGGTTGATCTCCGGAAAGAACTTCGTTGATCACTCCTTTGTTGAAGAACTATGCACTTGATGATTGATATCTATGTTTGTGGATGTCTTCACCAATTGTGGAATGCTCTTCTCCAACTCTGAATCTCCAGAGAGTTAACTTTACGAAGATCTCATTCTGCCGGAAGCTAACCCCTCTATTTATATTGGTAGAGGATGAACAGTCCAGCTACATATGAACTCTCTTGCTTGATTCTGACTGGCTCATGCGAGTCATCAAACTTATCACATAAGTTATGTGATAAGCTTGCTTATGATCGGCAAAGACATGTCATTTTAGACACTTGGCAACTCTTGATTGGTCAATATTTTAGACTGAGATTGCCACATCATTTTACACGTGATGTCATCTTATTGGCTTTGAGTTTGACTAGATATACCATGTCACATGACACATATCATGAGTCCGGGCCTTTTAAATGAAATGGACCTTAGGTTTGAAAATAATAAAATGGACTAATTTAATTTGTAAAGTTCAAATTAATTATTTAACCCAAATAAAATTAAGATTCAATCCAAAGTTTGTATGGGTTAAACTTAATAAATTTTATAGCCTCAAAGGATCTATTTGAACAAAAACCATCAAACATATGATCTTTTTCATATTAAAGCCTTTAGCAATTTAACATCCATCTTCAAAGATACAACAAGTGATATCCATGAATCAAGTTTCTAAAGAAAACTTTTCATAAAAATATATTTTTAGTACTCAAATATTTTATATTTTTTCCAATACACAAGTTTAAATAAAATTTATGACATTTTCCTCAAGCATCATTTGACATCAAATATTTAGAAATAAGATTTTTCAATTATAAAACAACAAGCCTTTTTTTATGCAACACAACGCAAAATATATGGTGACATCCTTTTCCGCTTGTCCCCACAAGTACAGATGCACATTTATAAACAAACTCATGTAATAACTCAAATATGATTTTAGAGAAAATCCTTCAAGAAAAGTAAGTTTTAATCAACTTACCTCAATTCCAAGCTCCAGATTGACTAAAATGCTCAAACGTCGCCAAACGAGCCAATACCTACATAATAAACTCACACACATCAACAACGCGCTACGGCAATGCCAACTTAGTCAACTAAGTGCCAACTTAGTCAACTAAGTGTCCAACATCTAGGTCCAACTTCACAATTCTTCATATTCTCGTCATAGACGACGAAACTTGAATTGTTAACTCTAATCCTCTCATTTTGGGTTCAATAACAATATTCAACAGTGAATTTCTCACAAGCTTATAAGGAATATTATTTAACTCATTTCCACCAAATTAACACTATTCATCGTCTTCTTTGCTTAACACAACAATGGTGAAGAATTATATATTTTAGGTCATGTTCAATCCATGTAATACTTTTGTATTTCTAACTAAAGAACCACCAAACAACTCGACAAAGTTCACAATTTTATTATTCACCATCTTCCTCTTTCAAGAACCCTAACTCACAATACCCATTTTTAAGACTCATGTAATACTCCAAAAGCATTTCGTAAACCACATTCTCATCTCATACATAATTTATAATTCTATGCTAGAGAAATTACCTCTTGAAGTCAAAACCCAAACTAGGGTTCATTAGGTGTTTTTGAAATTTTGGACCAATTCCTATGGACTTCATTCCATATAGATGTTAATACTAGCGTTAATCAATGTTAATCCACCACAAAAATATCATAAAACTCACCTTTGAAGTGTATTTGGATTGGGGATGCTTCACCTTCTCTCTAGGACCCCAAAACTTAGCCAAAAATATCAACTCTTTCTCTCTACCGGAACTCCCCCTATTTTATAGCACGGGGGTCTGCGTGGGCGGCTGCGTGTGCCACGTAACCTGGCCACGCAGCTTGAGCCCTTTCTTCTCTTCTTCTAGAATGGGCCACGTAGCCTGCGTGGACCACACAGGGCTTCAATGATTTTCTGATCTTTATTTGATTTTACAAAGTTATTTCCTTAGACACTTAACTTAGGGTCCTCCGGCCCTCATGACCTTCATACCCGAGTATTCCAATGGACTTGTTCCACTCGTGCTAACCTCACGCTATATCTAAATTGTATTCTTTAGCTTGAAATCAACCCAAATCATTTGCAAAACTTTCGGGGCTTTACAAGAAGTCATAATTATATGACCATTTGTAAAATTTACCATGAAGTTTTGATAAATTTTCTAGGTTTTACACTTCTTTTTTCTACGTTTGACACTTTACTGTCTAAATATTCATTTCTAAAAACATCTAATTTTAAAATTTTCTTAACTTATTAATTTCAAGAATAATTCCTAATTTGTCTTACTAAATTATTTACTTCTAAAATTAAATAGACTCTAACGAAATGAAACAACTCAAATATAGAGGCTTGATACAACATACAATGACGCATTTCAAAATTATTTATTATAATGATGTATGTTTTAGTTTGGTCGCGCATCCACTAATTGAAAGAATGTCAGTTATTTCACACTAGTATAAGTATCGAGTAACTTTGTCAATCAAAACTTTTAGTTAGGTTGCCCATTCACTAATTGAATGAATGTTGGTTATTCCATACTAGTATCAGTACCGAGTAACTCTGTCAATCAAAGTTTAAAACTCGTCACTATTTTGAGATCTACCTCGTTCTTGACATTGATAACAAAGCCGAAAAAGCGAAGGAAAGTATGGCTCGCAAAAAAAGAATTGATGATTGAATTTTGGTTGGTTAGAATTACTAATCAGAGTGTATGGGTGGTACCAAAACAGAGTGTATTGTGCTGTCAAAGTCACAAATCTGTTTATAATTGCGGTTGTTGTCATATAATCGTCTAAATTTACTGTATTCCATATCGACACAGGTAGAATATGCTTCGTATCCCAATCAAGCTCTATTCTTTTTTACTTTCTGTTTACTTCTGTTTTTTAGGTTAATGAACTTTAGTTTATTTCGATAAAGCAAAGAGGAGTAGATTCAAAGATAAAAGCACTATAACAAATAAATGTATTAGTGACAAAAACACATCTCATATCCCTTATTTAAAACAACGACGACAACAACAACAATACAAATAATAATTAATAAAAATTAGTGTAATCACATAAAGTGGGATTTGTGAAAAATAATGTGTACGCAGACTTTATCCCTGTCTTATGAAGTTAAAGATGTTATTTCTGATAGACCCTTGACTCAAAAAATAATTTAAAAAGAGGCAGTAGCAATGGCCAATGAGTAATAGCAAGTAGCAACAATACGATAATAGAATAACCAACGCGAAAGAAATAAGAGGAAATAAAAGAAAACTACGAATAACTAAGAAAGTACAAGAATAATGTCTTATTTAACTCATCATATATATAAATATAATAACAAAATTACATTAACAAATTAAAATCAAGAAGAAGCATCGAACTAGCTAGCAACGTTAAAACATGAATCTGGAAATTAGGATCGACAACCTCAGAAAAAGCTAAGATAGATATATAATTGGATTCAGTAACAGGTGCTACAGAGAGTCGATAGCCATAATTGTGCTTAAGTTCATAGGTGTCATGTATTTATCAGAACCGGTGAAAATTGTTTGGACTATGATTTTGTTTGCACGTTCTGTTGGATGGAAAGGATCCCAAAATGCATATATATCTCTGTTTGGACATAAGTTTGATGCAGCTGTGCATATTCCAACTCCATTATATGGCCCTTGTCCACAACATGCCACTTTTGATGTAATAAAACCTGTGAATTTTGCACAGATGAAGTTTACTGGTTAATGCATTAATTAAGTCTAAACAATGGTGATAATAAATGTTGAGACGGTAGATCCTAACATCATTTACGAGGAGCCGGACGACGAGGCCTCCTCCTCAGATAAAAATGTCTCCGACGCTACTCTCCTGGCAAGAACAACTTTTTCTATTGTGATTTTTTTGGCCAGTTCGGTCAAGAGGGATAAAAGAGGAGTCAAAAGCATATATGGCCTCCCATGCTCCCACGGCCCGCTTACCGAGGAATAGAAAGGAAGGACTCGGGGTAAGAGCAAGTTGGGTTGGGGTATAGAGCCGTAAGCGCGGTGGGGGTGATAGAGGACGTGCTCGTACGGTTCATAGAAGAATATGAAAAAGTGTTTATTTGTTGGAAACTTTCACTCCTCTATATTCGAAATATGCCTTTTCATTCATATGAAGGTAAATCCTAATAGGATTTATTTTCTGTACACTGATGACTTAAATAATCTTACACTATAGTACAATTTAACTCGTCGTAGTAGGATATAGAAGTTAAGCTCAAATTAAAAAGAATGTAACTTCTTCATATGACTAGTATCGTGAAGAATTCCTACAATATCAAGCCACCTAAAATATATAACTACATGTATGATGTAACCATTCAAAATATGTGAGGTTAGTAACCTGAAAAAATTAAGGCAGTAAAACTACTACAACAGGTTTAAATGCATTAGTTGTGTAAGAATTCTTATTACTATCATTGTATATAATTTAGATCTAAAAATTAAGGCTAAATTATAAATAATGACAGATTAAAGAATTTTTATATTGTCAGTATAATTTATCCAGTTATGTAGTAGTTTTACTATATTTTTCAAGTTATTAAAATATGTTTGTTATAAACAACTACTACTATAATATATAATATATTGTAACTAGTTAAACTGCATTAATAATGTCAAAATTCTTATACCCATAGCAGATAACTCAATTAACACTATTAGGGTCGTTTGAGAAACAAGTTATCCCATGATTAATTATTTTGGAATTAGTTATCTCACCCTCCCATAAGATAAAAAAACACTACAATCTCGTGATAGCTACCACGCTTTTATCCCAACCAAACATGGGATAAACTTATATTAAATTTAATCCCGGGATTAATCCCTTATCCTACATACCAAACGAGCTCTAAGCAGTAGCGGAGCTACATTAAAATAAAGGGTGTCGTAAATTGCATTAATAATGTCAAATTCTTAAACTCATCGCAGATAACTCAACTTAATTACACTATGAATATTAGTGTCGGAGCCAAGATTTTCATTAAGGGACGTACATCAAAACATATAAAAGAGAACATACGAAAAAATCAAGAAGAGGTCAACATATAGTATATATACGCATATAAATTTTTTGCTCCGCCAGTGATTAGTACGCAAAGTTAACATCAAATCAAAAATAGAAACAAAGGAATTCATACCGAAGGCTTGAGGATCTCTGATGAAGTCGTTCTGCATATCCACAGCGTTAGCAGCAACAAAAATATCAGAGCCAAGTTCTTGATTGAGACTTTGAATCATTTGGACAAGTAGAGGATTGAAAATAGCCGAAGCACGTTGAGGCTCCTCAGCACATTCGCCATTTGTACTCCTGCTGGCTAGACTAGATGGGACACAACCTAATGGACCTGATCCTGTTACCAACACTCTTCTTGCTCCCAAATCATACAGCCTCTGCAAACAACTCCATATTTTCAACTTTATCACTATAATAGTAAAATTATGTACCTTGATATATAGGTCGGTTTTCTTGATATAGAGGGTATATGTATAAAATTTGAAGTCTTTATTGCTACCGTGAATAAAATTTTGTTAGTTTAATCGGATGAAAATAATTTTGCTACTTTATTGTTATAACGTGTCAAGTTAAGCGACTTTACTGTTATATATTATACATTAATGTGATAAAAAATGGTTTTTTGCTTTTATTATTTTTATAATTGACAAAATTCCGTAACTCTACATGCCGACATTAATTAGTTGGCAAATGTTGAGGCTGACTTTGATGGGATAGATCATAATAAGGAAAATCACCTTTTGCTGTTTTCTTATGTCCTTTTGTTGACTCATTTAATAGAATCTTTTAGCCCATTTGGCCAAGTTTTTCTAAGGCCGAAAATAAGTTGTTTCTCTTCAAAAAGATATTTCTTTTTTTTTTCCCCTCAAATTTGAGGTATTTGACCAAATTTTTGGAAAAAGAAAAAAAGTATTTTTGAGAAGATGAAGCAGTTTTGAGAAGCAGAACAAAGTAGTTTCTCTCCAAAAATATTTTTTTTAAAAAGCACTTTTGAGAAAAATATACTTAGAAATATTTTTTAAAAGCTTGGTCAAATACTAATTGCTGCTTAAAAGTGCTTCTCAAATTAATAAACCAAACATAAACTGTTTCTCATCAAAAATAGAAAAGCACTTTAAAAAGAAAATATCCCTTCTCAAAATAAGTTAATTTTAGAAGCTTCGCCAAAGATGTTATATGTTTCCTTAATCAGTAGACAAGTCTTTAAATCTTGCATGAGTGTACATTAATTTCATTTTAATTAACAGTTAAAACAACTAAATTTGATCTTAGAACCAATTAATAGACACTTATATTTTGTCTTCTGGACAACTACCACTGCACACAGAGGAAAATCTTGACCGGACATAAGAATTTTTTCATTTTTTTTAGAAAAATTTGCATTTTTTTCCGAAATCAGTGTTTTACCATAAAATTTTTAATTTTCATTTGAAGATGAATTTAAGAATTTTTCGAAAATTTGAAAAACTCCAAAAGCGTTATTTTTCAAAATTTTCATCAGTCACAAAACTTCAAAAATGACACAAATGTCCAAACAAAACTCTACTTTTCAAATATCATTTTCACTTGAAACTTTTTTTTACTTTTTTTTGGAATTTTACAATTCTTATGTCCAAACGCCCACTTAGAATCAATAGATTCAAAATTAGTATGATCTTCTTATGTACATACAGCATAAATGTTTTATTTTTAATATATGTATACATAATTCGAACAGAAAGTAATGTGAGATATGTTTATTACCGTCAAAATCTTCCGATACTCGCTGATAATATAAACAGAAAAGTCTTGAAGATTATACTGAAGTCTTCTGGCTGAAACTGGTGTGAAAAAATAGTTGTTGACATAGTCATTGCCTCCCAAAGTAATGAGAACAAGTGCTTTGTTTACTAGCATCTGTGTCTGTTCTTCTCCTAAAAGAGCACTTACTCGAGCCTGGTATTGTTCAAAATTTTGTAGTTGCTGGGAAATTCTTATTATGTTTGCCTACAACAAAAATAAATTAAGCAAAACCAAATTGATTCATTAATTAATCACTCCAATTCAACGAGTATGTACAAAAATTAACTTGATAAGAAAATGCATTGCTCCTTTTCAGTTGCATGGTTTGTTTTCAAGAGAGATAATGAACAAAAATAAATATATTTGAGTCATATACACGGATAGGGTAAAGTTTTTTTAAATTTAGATCCGGAGAAAATAGAAAAAGAAAGAGATGAAAATTATTAGGAATAAAAGAATCACTCCTTTTTCTTTTTGTTGAACGAGAAATTAGAGTCAGAATTAATAAAAGTAAGAAGAAAAAAAGGATCAATTATGTGTAGTTTAAAACCCTAAATATGTTAGGTTGTCATTTTTTATCAAGTTACCAGCTACGATCATCGTCGAAATATACTTATAATTACTTTAGGCAATCTGATTGTATAAATATTATTGTAGACCATCAATGTATAAATAGTAAACTCAAAATAAACTACTTCATGCGTCTTAATTAATTTATGTAATGCAGTTCCCATTTCAGTCAAGCCCAAAAAGAATGATACATATCTCTATATTTGGGAAATAATTTAACTTTATTTTTTTATTTTACCTTTAAATGAGATTATTTAAGCTACATAAATGCTATGGCTTGCAAAAAAAATTTAAAAATCTTTCTTAAATCACGTGTCTAGTCAAACAACATCATATAAAAGAGGACTGAGGGAATACCAAGGATTGCCACCCTGCATTTATTATAAATGCCTAACTTCCGTTAGAAAATAGACTTAACATATTGTATAAAATATTTTCTTTTTACCATAATTTTGCCTTGCAATAATGTCGACTTAAAGAAGATTATATTAGGACGTGCAAAATAATTGGACTTACAAACTGAACTCCAGTATCGTTAAGAATTCCAATTCCAGCAGAAGCAAAATTTGCTCCAACGAGCAATTTATCTCCAGTTAGCTCAGGGTCCAAGTATGGCAATGTTGGTTCAGCACCAAGCTCTTGGCCTGTCCATACACATTTTCATTAACAAAAAAAATATTTTCCAATTTGGCAAATAACGTTTTTAAATTCCTTATAACCTAGTTCAATGCAGAGGCTATAGAGTCAGTGGGTTCAGAATAATCGAGCCTAATTTATATATAGGTTTTGTTGATCTAGCTACTACATGACTGCATTAAGATAGGATTATTCCCATTTTTAAATTTTTTTTTAAAAACATTAAAAATAGATGATCATTTTTTTTGTGTTTCACTTTCCCCAAATTAATATAGGATCAAATGTTTCAAATATAGACTCTAGCTACTAATAAAAAAGCAAGAGCACTTAAAAGAAACAATGATGACCTAGTATATAGTATATAGGTGGTTTGCTTCATATTTGGCATTCACTCCCCCTCCCGTCCTAGATTTCGCGTTATTGTCTACTATGCTAGCCTGTGATGAGAATCCTTCATTTAGGCTAGATAGGGAGATTGCTTGAGGAACCGAGGCAGATGTAGTGTACTGCCTACGGGTTCAACTGAACTCATAATTTGTATGTAAAAATTCATTAAAATTACAAAAATAATATATATGAACTCATAAGTATAAAAATATAATGTGTTCAATGTTAAAAACATTAAAACTGAACCCATCCTGGATGCACCTCTGCTGCGGAAGGCCCGACATACCATTCCGAGGGGTTAGTTGAACCTGTCCTAAATCCGGCTCTCGTACGAAAAATAATATAGAGAAAAGAGATAAGAAACTTACTTATAAGATCAGGTATATTGAAGCCATTGGAAAAACGGCCAGTAGGACGATGAGTAGGATAATCAATGCCATAAGGTGGAGAATCAGCCCTTGCAGAAGTTATTAAATAATTGTTGTTGCCATTGTCAACAAGTGAATCACCAAATACAAAGAAAGCACGAGGAGCAGCCTCAGTACAAGTCACAAAAGTGAACACTACTAGGAAAATAGTAGTAATAAAAACTGGACAAGGCATTTGGAACTAATATTATAACTTGCTAGAAAGGTATAGTATACTACTATTTTTTTGCTAGTTGTTATAGAATAAATGATAAAGTGATTGAGGCAAGCATTTATTTATACTACTAGAATGGGACTTTAGATTGGTATTATTGGTTAGTTGAAGTGTATTAAATGGACGGCCTCACAAAAACATGAAAGTGAGTAAAAATAGGGGCCAACATAACTAAAGAACAAGGTTAACAAAATTTGCCTTTAAAGGAATATACGTGCTTCAAGTTAAGCCATTAATCGATGCAAAACCTAGCTACACATACATTTGCGTAAGACTTATCAAGCAAACACCAATTTTAGAACGAGCGGGGCTAGTTGATTGATCAACTTAACTCATGACTTTCGACTCGACTTGCAAGTGCATGCATCGGCTAGAGAATTTGGTTATGCCTTACGCAAAAACATAAAGAGTAGCACTCGGTTCAAGGGCGGAGCTATGTTTAATTCAAGGGTTTCAACATAGAAAATTTACTATGCGAATAAAATAATTTTTTGGATAGGTATAAATTGTTGAATCACCTCGATATAAATGAAATATGTAGTGTTATGTCTAAAGTGGCTCAAATTTGCTCTAGGTCGTATGTACAAATTTGAAGTGTGACACTCTCGCATTTTTTGTAATCTCTTGATTCATTCATCTGATAGACTTCTATATTTTTTTTTTCCCGGTTGATGATCTTAAGTTTGACCAACTTGCATACAACAACAACAATAACAATAACAACAATGTGGGGTTTGGGGAGGGTAATATTTACGTAGATCTTACTCTTAATTACGGAGACAGAAAGACTGTTTTCAATGAATTCTCGGCTCAAGAAAAGCAATTCAGTTCGAAATGGGGTTGCTCTTAGTCCAGTTTAGTGACTATACTGCAAATTTCAGCACTTTAAATTCCATGGTGAATTCAGATGAATGTTCATCGATTTTCAAGCTGGATCCAATCTTTCTTATAAATGTTGAAATAGTTGAAAATATTGAAATAGCGAGGAAGTGAACCCTATTATTAGTATCACATAATTTAGGTTTTAATTAATTTATAAATGTCTTATGTCAGTTCTCAAGTTACACATTTCTATGGAACATAGCTACTGCAAGACAGCTGCTGACAGCCCAGTACAGACAGAGATGATGAGACCTTAGGGCCCGGAATGACTTACTAGTTCGAACGAATCCAATATCTTTTACTTAGATCTTGTATTTATATTCAAAAAATTTCTAAATATATATAAAATTTAATTGCGAACCAAGTACATAAGTAAAACGAATTGTAAGTTTTGCACAGTACATAACTTGTAAGCTTCAAATTTTAACTTGCATCTGTTATCGTGTTTAGAATTTAGTGTAACTGTGAGCTCAGTAGGGGGAACACTTCAGAAACAGTTGATTGCGACAGTTGAATTGGATTTTCAACCTGTCGCTTTTTAGCAGTTGAGGCTGGGCACTAGGGCTGTGCATAATTTAATAAATACCGAATTATCTTATCGAAATTGAAAATTTTAATATTTAGTATTTGATATTTTGGTATTCGGTATGGTATTTGATTTAAGTTTAAGATAAATTGGTATTAGGTATGATATTTTGTATTTTAAAATAAAATATCGAAATACAGATACGGTAATGAAATATATATTATATTACACATACACATTTTATTAATTATAACTTAAATATAAGAAATCTTATATTTTATTTTCCTTTATTCTCTAAGTTTATCAATTAACTCGAAACAAGTAACAAGATATTTCTTTAAGTTTTCTCTCTCTATGTTGGTATTTTCTAGTTTTGGACAAAACTTTTGTCAACAAGCGTTTTAAATTTTGTACTTTTGAGTACTTTAATTAAGAATATTACCGTGTATGACTCTATACACTAGTTAGCATTCAAACCGAATAAACCGAAGTTATCGAACTGAATAAACCAAAACTGGAAGGAGAAAAATCGAACCATACCGAATTTAATTAGGTACAGTATTGGCATAGCATTTTACGAAATCGAATATCGAAAATACCGAACAAAAATGTCTAAATACCGTACCATACCGACCGACAAACACCCCTACTTGCCACACACAATCGAGAAGAGCTAAGATTATTTCAAATACTCTTTTTTGTTTTTGAACTCTAATCAAATATTGTCCAAAAGTCTAAGGACCCATTTGTTTATAGATTTTATCAAAATAAATTTGGAGTTTATTTGGGAAACACATGTTTGGAAATAGTTTTTGCCTATATTTTGGCAAAATCTCGTATCCCAAAACCAGCTCAATAGTTAGTTTTGGGTTCACTATTATATTTTTTAAAAATTGTCCCAAAGTTTTGTATTTTATAAAAGACCCCATCATTTATTATTTTGTAACAATGTTACTTCGTTTTCTCGATCATCTGATAGTGTATCATGTAGTTCATTATAAAAATGATAATTTTGTATCAAATTTATTTATGTTCAAGACTATGGTTTGCGATAAAATAATGAATGTTATTAATAATGGTACTGTTGGGTATTTGTGATAGTTTTTAGAACTTGTGGGTATAAGTCATGTTTTATATTTTTCCAAAATAAATTTGAGAAATATGTTTTGAAAACTGATGTCCAAACACATTTTCATCTCCAAACCAAGTTTCACCCTAATCATATTTTTCAAAATAAATTTGAGAATTTATGACCAAACACTAGCTAATAATTTTTAAGTTACGAAAAAACTCACTGATAGTGTTCGGAGTAGGAATTAAGCTATTTAATTTTCAGTTGTGAATTTTGACATAAAATATTTCTAAGTTTTATATGTAAAATTTTCATATATGAAGACTACATAAAATTAATCTAAGCTACAATAAGTAGTTAATATTTCAAATATTTTAAAAGAATAGTAGAGTAATACATAATGAGCTGAATTCTCATTTCTTGATCACTGGGTTGTCTTTTGGCATGTTTGTAAAAAACAAATATGTATTTAACTGACTTTTCCTGTTAGGAACCATTGAAAAATTGGAGAATAAATTTGTATGTTATTTGTATATAGATCGCATATATACACAAAAAGATATATATTATGAATAATTATTTTTGGAAGCAACTAAAAATATCGATAATTTCTCTTAAAAATTTGCTGCCCCTCTGCTTTCAGCAAATAAAGCTAAAAGACCTACCCAATATGACATAAATGCCTTCGGTCCAAAGTAATTAAGACAAACATAATTCATTGGCTCTTTTGGAAAATAATGCCACGAGGTGACACTAAATCTACTTATTGGCCAATCATTAATTGGAAATAAGTGTGAAGTTTTGCTTGTCAAGGTCTACTTATAGATAGTTGTCTCTTAGTAATAGTCCACCGGTCAAAAATATCAAAGTTTCGACGCACCGTCAAATTTCTCTATAACAGTTTTGTTTGTTCTGAATATTTTTGGATGTTAATACGAAGTGCTGTTATAGAAAATATATATTATAACATAACATAAAAATTGGTTCTGAAAAAGTTTGACTTTATATGGATAATATTATAAAGAGGTCTGACTGTATAAGATTTTAAGTTAAAGATGTATAATATCATTACTATAAGTTCAAATTTGATATAAATATATAGTTTTAAAATTGTCTTCAATGCATGTATCTTACCATGCCGGCAGATGTGGAGTACTCGATCGGTGCTTAGTCGAATTAATAAATATATTATATGTGTTTAAATTCAATTTTTTAATTAATTATAATTAATTCATACATATTAGTTATAATAAATTGATACTATAATTTAGTGTAACAACATGCGAGCAAGTTTTTACCAATAGAAATATACGTGATTCACAAGATGTCCATAATTTGTACTCCTCCAAAATAAGTGATTTTTTAGTTGTTTTCACAAATATTAAGAAATTCACCTTTTAACATTAATTAATAATAAAATTGACCATATTAACTTTTACTATCTCTTCACATAAACACTCCTAACACATACTCCAACATTATTTACTCCAAGAGCAATGTAGGAAAAAAAATAATTAATGCATTCTTAAAATCTGGAAAAATCACTTATTTTGCACCACAAAAAAAAACTAAAAAAATTACTTATTGTGGACCGGAGAGAGTATTGATTAGGTCCCGACATTCATTTGAGGATGGTAGTCTTTTAGACGATAGTTCTAAAATGTTAAAATAATTATATCCTATAATTCTTGTATAGTACTAAGTGTTAGATCGAAAATAATTAGTTGTCATGAGTAAGCTAATAGAGTAAACCTTGAACGACAACAAATCGGATACAATAGAGAAATATACCAAAAGAAACATTAACATTTAACGTGGTTCAGTCAATTGATGTACGTCCACAGACGTAGATGAACAATCCACTATATAAAAGATAGTACAAAATAAACCGTACAAGGAGGCAAACACAAGTGACATGCTAACACTGGTCCCGAAATTTTCCCCCTAAACAAGACTCTCAAACCCTCCATATGGCCACATTATGGATGCTACTAAATTAGAAGAAGAGATCCTCAATTTATAAAAGTTCAAACCATTTCTTCCAAGAAAAGGGATTAGCCAAATATGAAAAATTTATGTTTCCTTCTAAGAATAGGAAAATTCATTTAAGTTAAAAAATTACTCTTCTTTCATGAGATAGGATAATCAAATATGATAAAAATCAGGACAACACCTAACACTAACTATTTGTAATATTAATTTTGACTTGATTTTTGGACAACTTTTTTTTTTCAAATGTTGCATGTGAGTTAGGCACAAAAAGAATCATAAGCTATGGGGAAAAAAGATTAATATCTGAAATTCCTCAATACTTTTAAACTAGCTAGTCTCAACTATTACGAGCCAATACTTTCTTCGATCCATAATAAATAATTTTTCTTATCTTTTTATTTTAGTTCAAAATAAGCGTTTTTTCACATAATTCAGAAGGAATTAATTTTATTTTTTTTAAAATTTACCATTAATTATATATCTTAAAGTATCAAGTTAACAATATGCCAATTTTAATTAATACTCACTATTTGTGTCAAAATACCTTTTTTCCTCTAGGAGTTAATTTTTTTAAGAGTGTATCAAAGGCCAAAAAGTCACTTATTATGGACCGGATGAAATATTAATTAAGTTGATCCTATTATTAGATACTTTTTACAATGAATTTCTAGGACATATTATACCTACTGGTCTGTCATTCAATTTGGTGAATAACAAGGAGAGATTCTGACTTGAAAATAATGTAAGATGATACTCTATAAGTGACAGGTTTAGAAAATAAACGACTCATGAACTATATTAAATTTAGGTTACAATATATTAAAATCCTGAATTCGTCACTGTTTCTAAAGTCGTACTACAGTTTAGAACTCGAGCACTCAACTCAAAGATAAGTTTTAAGTATTGACCCGCCTATTTATTTAACTTAGCCCAAATGACCCGCCCAACTCGTTCAAGATTGAGCTGGTTATTGACCGGTCCAATTATTGAACTTAGCCCATCTTGATCCAACCCGTCTTAACTCATTTAAAGTTGGGCTAATTTTCAGTCCAAATTGATCCATTAGTAACTTTATTAAAATATCTAGAAATAATTTTCTTGTTTGATATGTTATATATGACTAAAACAAAAGAAAAAAAGTCTTATTTAGTAATTATACAATGTATAAGAAAACAACACATTAATTAAAGCTTAATAATGTGAAGGTGATATAGTTCAAAGAGGAATGATGATACATGATGAAATGGACAATGAAGAATAGAACACCTCACTAGACAAGCAGGGCATAAGTGCTGAAGCGAGCAATGCTAACAGATTCAAAGTGCTAGGAGAATTGGGACAAACAGTTGCATAGGGAGGGGTCCTGGTTTCTGATCCTATACAACACCCCTATGATCATAAGTACATGGAACATAAGGGGGTTGAATAAGCCCTATAAGCAAAAACAATTGAAAATCTTTTTGCAGAAGAATAAAATAGATATATTAGATGTCTGGAAACTAGAGTAAAAGAAAAGAAGGCAAAGAAAATACTGTATAAAGTAGCAAGGGATTGTGGTTATTGCTGCAATTATACAAAAGCTGAGAATGGTAGAATCTGGTTTTTGTGGAAGATAAATCTATCAGTCAATGTAGTTCAAGTTCATGAACAATGCATTCATTTTGTAGTGAGTGATTTAGTGACTGGATACCAGATTATGCTGACAGTTGTGTAAGCTAGAAACAAGTTGCAGGAGAGAACACATTTATGGTGTGAATTACAAATGATGGGGCAACATATTCAACTTTCATGGCTCATAAGTGGTGACTTCAACAATGTCCTAAACACTGATGATAGGTTAGGACAACCAGTTATTATGAATGAGGTGAAAGATTTCAAGGATTGTATTGACTCTATACAATTGACCCCTTTGAAGACAAAAGGCTGATTATATACTTGGTGCAATAAGCAACATGTAGATGATAGGGTATACAGTAGAATTGACTGGGTCTTAGGCAATTTTGAATGGATCAAAGAATATGGACATGTGAAAACTGTTTGACTGGAACCTGGGGTATGAGATCGCTCACCTATAGTGATCCAAATATGGAGTAGGAAGAATATACCTCCAAAGCCATTCAAGATGTATATGGTAACAATGGAACACAAGGAGTTTAAACCTAAGGTAGATGAAATATGGAGGCAAAAGATGGGAAGTGACCCTATGGATAGTATATAGCAGAAATTGCAGCAGCTGAAAAATGTGACTAAGGGATTGAATAGGGAGATGACAAGCTATGAGAAAATACTGACTCAAATAAGACAGCAGTTAGAGTATACGCAGATTAATCTGAAAATCAGTCCCTTAAACCAAGAAATGATAGAGAAGAAAAAATAGATATTGCAGGAACTAGAGAAGTGGAGTACAATAGAAGAAAGAATTTTGAGGCAGAAGTCAAGAGTTAACTGGATAGATTATGGAGACTCAAACTCCAAATATTTCTATGCCCAACTGAAGATGAGAGCAAGCAGGAATTCAATAACCTCTGTATACAATGAAGTGGGAGTTAGAATTACAGAACCCCTAAAGCAGTAGAAAGATAATTCGTCACTTTCTTTAAGCAACTCATGGGGAATGATACTGGGATCAAACCACGTCCTAATACTAAAATCATCAAAGTAGGTATGTGTTTATCAATGCAACAACAACAAGATCTAATTCAGGAGGTCACTTATGAAGAAGTTTATGAAGCACCTGGAGTTGATGGTTTTCCAGTGGAGATTTTTAAAATGCACTGGAAAGAAGTGAGACAAAATGTAACGACCCGAGCGGTTGTTTTGAGATCTCGCGCATCGCTCATAGGTTTGAAGTTGTGAGCAGCTTCATTTCAGGTATTATGACTTGTAGGTGTGGTCAGAATTTAATTTCGGGAAGTTTAGAGTTAATTTGGAAAGAAAATTCTCATTTCAGAAGCCTTAAGTTGGAGAAATGGACTAAGACTGGAATTTTGAGTATACAACCTCAGAATCAGGATTTAAAGGTTCCTTCACGTTCGTATGATGATTTCGGACTTGGGCGTATGTCCGTATCGGGCTTTGGATAACCCGGGAGTGTTTTGGCGTATATTGTGGAAGTCAGCATTTTTGAAGAAATTTCCTAAGTTTGGCTTGAAGCGCATTTTAGTGATATTGATGTCTGTTTGGGACTCCGAGCCTGGTAATAGCTCCGTATGGTGATTCCATAGTTGGGAGCGCGATCGGAAGTGAATTCGGATGTCCGTAGGTCATTTTGAAGTCATTTGGCTAAAGATAGAAATTTTAAGGTTTTCGAGAAATCCGACCGGAAGTGGAAATTTTGATATCGGGGTCGGAATGCGATTCCAAAAGTGGTAGCAGGTACGTAATGTCAAATATGACTTGTGTGCAAATTTTGAGGTCAATCGGACGTGATTTGATGGGTTTCGGCATCGGATGTGGAAGTTTAGAATTTCAAGTTCTTAAAGTTTGAATTTTAGAGCGATTCCTGGTTTCGATGTTGTTTGATATTATTTGAGGCCTCAAGCAAGTCCGCATTATGTTTTGGAACATGTTGGTATAATTGGACGGGGTACCAGGAGCCTCGGTTGGATTCCGGGTGGTTAACAGATTAATATTTGAAGTTAGAAGATGAGCTGGAATTGTTGTCATCTGGTGTGACCGCACCTGCGAGGCTGATCACGCTCAACTATGTCTTGTAGAAGACTAAGCGGGCGTTGAAAATATAATCCTGGGGTATTACTCCCAGAGTCGATCCCACAGGGAATTGACGTATCAAGCACGCTGTTAAAATACTACTCAGCTGTCACCTGATGTTATTTAAATTACTGATACTAAATATTAAAACTAACTTTAATCTAAGGTTATGGTTTCCCCCGCTGGTGAACTTGCTTCTCGGATACTTCGTATAGCTTGATTAATCGTCTCTATCAATCATGAACACTCTATCTACCATAAATCTCTCTCAAGTAATTATGATAATTTACTAGATGCACTATCTCAAGTTACGCTAGCTAGATTGCATTACAGTTCACTTAGATTGCACCCGAAGTATCGTTATCTCTAATCCAACCTCTAAACCCTCGGTTATGACTTTCGTCTATACTCTGGGAGTGGTGTTGTTCAAACAATTACCTAAATATGCACTCTCTCTCAAGTAGATACATAATAAATAGGCACAGCTAATTGAGGGCCCTTCAATCAACTACAACAAGAACGTAGTTGAACAAATAGAGTTTAATCAACCAATCAAAGCTATATTAATATCACAATAAGTTTATTCCCCAACGGGTTCCACACGAAATTAGCTAAACAAATTCATAAGAATAAAATCTAAAACAACTAGCATAATTAAACTACAAAGTAAGGAAGAAAATATGTACAAATTGATGTTTTGCCTTGGATTCACTCTAAACTCGAATCTCTGTGTATCCCTGTGAATCTCCCTCTGTAGTTGTGTTTTAGGAGTCTATTTATAGGTTTAGGGTGAACCCTAACCGTGTAGGAGACTTCTATTTCAATTAGAAAACACTTAAACCCGTCAAAACTCGATTTCTGGCCGAACTGGGGACCTGGCGTTTGGACCCAAACGCCTGGCTAACGCCAGGCCAGGGCTGGCGTTTCAGCCCAAACGCCTGGCTAACGCCAGGCATGGTCAGTGTGTTTGGATCTGTCGCCCGTCTATCGTCCGGGTGTCTCCTTTCGCGTATTTTTCGACGTATTCGCATCCTTTTAGCTCCGTTTCCATCTCCACTTCACCTACACATGAAATAAACTCCATTAAGCACATAACAAGTGTAGTTTTATCATTAATGCGCATAAAATGTAAGGTATATCACATGTTAAACTATGCAATTTAGTCTCGCATCAGAGGCTTTGGCCGCAGGTGCGAAGAAGTGGTGGTCTGGCTGGGAGCGCAGGTGTGATGATATTTTCGCACCTGTGAAGTCGCAGATGCGGGCTATGAGGCGCAGGTGCGAAGTTGGCTTGAGCTGAGGAAAGCCACAGGTGCGGAGGTTTGGTCGCACCTGCGGAATCGCAGGTGCGAAAAATGACCTGGTAGAATATATCTTCGAGAAATTTTGAATTTCGGGCACGTGGGCCCGAGGGCATTTTGGTAAATTCACTGAGCGAGGTTGATAAATTATATAATTTAGAATTGTTGTAAATATTAGAGTGTATTTTCATCGGTTTGCCGTTATTTGGATAGTTTTGGGGCGTTGTGTGTCCGTTGGATTTGTCAGAAGGGCTTGGAAGCCAGTTATGGAATTTCAGAGCGAGGTAAGTCTCCTTTCTAACTTTGTGAGGGGGAATTGTCCTCCTAGGTAAACTAATTAAGTATGTGCTACTATCTGCGGGGGATACGTACACACGAGATGACGGGAGTACGTGCGTAGCTACTATTATGCCATGTACGGGTAGTCGAGGACCCACTAGCATGCCTTACGTGTTGTACATGTGATCCGACCCATAATATTAAACTATTAATGCTATTGAATCGGTAAATTATTTCCTAAAGAAGACTAGAGTGTGACTCTTAATCATTTAGAAAGAGAATTGATTCCAGCGTGGATAATTGTATTCCTGATAAGGTTATATTATCGAATATTATTAAATTTGGCAAAGGAGTTTCAAAACCAAGATTTAAAAAAAAATTGATTTTCATGTTCCTTTAAGAAGAATTTTACCACTTTCCTGAGAAACTGCTTTCTTGACAAAAAAACGGATTTATTATGTGAATATGTGTACATATGAGCACCTGAGTCGCAGGTATGATTCGCGAGCAGGCTAGCCTTATTATTTTTATGTTGACCGTGTCGCATGATCGATTCGCAAGTGGGGAAAAATAGATGCATCTATGATTCGAGCCGTTCGACCCTTCGACAATGCACAATTTATTATTCTTGGTCACGCCGTTCGACCCTCGGCATTGCTTGCGCATGATATTTACTGCGTATTTGCTGTGATTTTGCTTGATTACTGGCCTGGAATTTTAAGTTGTCAACTGAAATGACAGATATTTAAAGTTATTAAATATTTTTGGAAGAAGTTGTTCCTTCCGGTTGATTATTTGTTATTTGATTAAATCACCCATGTTGATTAATTGTTATTAATATGACGAAGATTTAAAGTGTTAAATGTGGAAGGAGTTGATATTATTTATTCCCAATTGTAATAAATTGCCTATGATAATCATACTTAGTGTCACACTCGAATATACTAAATTGACCTCTAGCAAGTGTCTAATTCGACCTCTCGTCACTACCTCTCTGAGGTTAGGCGGGCGACTTACTGAGTACACGTTATTTTCGTACTCATGCTACACTTGTTGTGTATTTTTATTGCACAGGTACTTTCATAGCGATGTGGCGGATTTGGAGACTTAGGCGAGTTGCATCATCCCGAGGCGATCCGCAGCTGACAGAGTCTCCCTCATATTTTATTACGATATTTTAATTTCCTTGTCCACTTGTATTTCGGACAAGCTTTGTAGAAATTGTAAAATTCTTAGAAATTGCTCATGTACTTGTGACACCGGGTTCTGGGATATGTTGGGATATATTTGCTAAAATAGGACTATTTAAACCATTGCATTTACTTAACGAATTTTATTTAGTTATTATGTAATAAGTGAAAGGTAATGATTTTCATAAATTCTAAAACACGAAATTATTTTAATTAATTAATGATTGGCTTGCCTGACAATGATGTTCGGCGCCATCACGGCCTTATGGATTTTGGGTCGTGACACAAGAGGTCTATGAAGCTGTAATGTTCTTTTTTCAGACAAGCAAGATGAAGAAAGCATGGAATTGCACAACTATAACATTGATTCCTAAAGGTCCAGCACTCTACAATTGTGAAAGATTATAGACATATTGCCTGTTGCACTACAATCTACAAAGTTATTGCCAAAATAGTGACTAAAAGGATCAAGAAGGGATTGAGTGTATAATTGGGAAGCACAATCTGCATTCATAGAGAGGAGGAGCATTGTGGATAATATTCTGTTTAGCCATGAATTGTTCAATGGTTACAATAGGAAAGGCTTATCCCCAAGATGTGTTCTCAAGGTTGATTTAAAGAAAGCATGATTCATTGGACTGGCAATTCCTAAGATATATGCTCATAGATCTTGGATTTCCACATAAATTTATTGCATGGATTATGGAGTGTGTGACAACAATATCTTACTCCTTAGTACTTAATGGAGGACTCACTAGGCCTTTCCCTGATAAGAGAGATATTAGACAAGGAGATCCAATGTCTCCTTATCTATTTGTGATTGCTATGGAGTACTTGCAGAGGGAGATGAATACATTAACTATGCAGAAGGAGTTCAAATTCCATCCAAAATGCAAGAAGCTGGGAGTGACACACATTTGTTTTGCTGACGATTTGTTAATGTTTTGCAGGGGTGACAAACAATCAGTTAATACATTACAGGACACTTTCAATAAGTTCTCAAATGCATCAGGATTGCAAGCAAGTGCAGAAAAGAGCTCTATCTATATTGCTGGTGTACCACAACATATAAAAGAAGAACTGATCAAGCTTACTGGATATGCAAAGGGTAGTATACCTTTTAAATATTTGGGAGTTCCATTATCTGCAAGGAAGCTGAACATTATCAATGTCTGCCTCTAGTTGAGAAGATAACAGAAAGAGTCAGATGCTGGTCAGCAAGGATGCTCTCATACTCAGGAAGAATTCAGCTTATCAAATCAGTATTATTTGGTGTACAAACGTATTAGGCTCAAATTTTCTTAATTCCAAAGAAGATCATGAAGATGATAGAGACTATATGCAGGACCTTCTTGTGGACTGGTTCAACTGAGTATTCCAGGAAAGCATTGATTGCATGGGACAAATATGCCAACCTAAAGCAGCAGGTGGATTGAATGTGATAAATATGAATATTTGGAATAAAGCAGCAGTGTTAAAACATTTGTGGGTTCTGGCTATGAAGAAAGATGCTCTGTGGATTAGATGGGCACATACCTACTATATAAAGAACATACATATTGAAGAAATACACACACCCAAAGCAGCAGCATGAGTGGTAAGAAAGATCATAGAGGCAAAGGATGAAGTTATGAAGATGAAGATGATGACAGATCAACACAGTCTCACAACCATACTGGGGAGCTTTGTGAAGAAAGGTAAATTTCAGATACATAAGGCTTATGTTCAGTTGCAACCTCAATTCTTAAAAGTTGAATGGAAGAATATCCACATGCACTCACAGATTCAACCTAGATTCAAGTTTCATCTATGGTTAGCTATTAACCAAAAGATAGCAACTGTGGATAGGCTTGCTAAGTTTGGTATTCAAGTGCAGCCAGATTGTATATTCTGTGAAAAAGCTGAGGAAACATTTGATCACCTCTATTTTGGATGTCAAAGTACCAACAAGCTGTGGGAAAGAGTATTGAGATGGTTGGGACATACAAGGCTGAGAGGGGACTGGAACCATGAGCTGATATGGATTAGTAGCATGGCAAAAAGGAAAGAGTGCAAGGCCGAAATGATCACGTCAGCCTTTGCAATGGTTGTTTACTGCATATGGCGTGAAAGAAATTCGATGAGATTCAATAAAGAAAGATACAATATAGATGAAATCTGCAAGAAAATTGCAATACATATGCACATACAAGGAAAGAAGAAAATCAATGGAGACCAAAATTAGATTCTGTGAATAATTTACCTTAATATCGAATTTTGTTATTACTGGAAATATAGTATAGTTATACTTTGTAATAGAGATTGGGAGATTAATGGTCAGCGTTAATTTGGGTATATAATGTCAGTTTTTGATGAAATAAAAGCAAATTTTCGTCAATAAATAAAAAAAAAAATAAAAAAATTAAAGCTTAATAAGAGTAGGTATGTTGGATTATGATCCAAAATTTTGGCCCATCTCGACCCAACTCATCTTAACCCTAGTAACTTAGGTGAAATTAAAAAATAGCCAGATTTACAAGTGGTAATTGAAAAATAGCCACAGTTTCAAAAGTAATCGAAATTTAGCCACTTTTCATATAAAGATAAATCTGAACGAAAATACTATTCAAAATCCTAAAAATATTCCAGCATAATATACTGGAGTTCGCATTTTTTCCATGTGAACTTCCAGCATAATATACTGGAACTCCATCATAATATACTGGAGTTCGGGCATTATTGGTCCATCATAATATGCTTGAAGTTCATACATAAGTGCTCCAGTCTTCAATATATTATGCTGGAACTTTTTGTGTGCTGGGGTTCCAGCATAATATGTCGGAAGTTCATACACAGGTGCACCAATCTCCAGTATATTATGCTGGAACTTTCCGTGTTGTAAAAATAATGGCTATTCTTCAATGACTTTGCAAACGCTGACTATTTTTCAAGTAAAAATAGTACGGGCTAGCCAGTTTTCGGACTAGTCATTCAAAAATAGCCAGTATTTGCCAAGTCATTAAAAATAGCCACTATTTTGCCGCAACAGAGACCGGTCCAGCATAATATACTGGACTTCGGTGCACCTGTGTATGAACTTCCAGCATATTATGTTGGAACTCCAACACGCGGAAAGTTCCAGCATAATATACTGGAGTTCGCATTTTTTCCATGTGAACTTCCAGCATATTATGTTGGAACTCCAACACGCGGAAAGTTCCAGCATAATATACTGGAGATTCGAGCACCTGTGTATAAACTTTCAACATATTATACTGGACCGTTATACTTTGCTGGAACTCCAATATATTATGCTGGAGTTCTAGTATACTTATGCTGGAACTCCATTATATTATGCTAGAGTTCCAGTATACTTATGCTGGAACTCCAGTGTAATATGATGGAACTCCAGTGCTATTTTTACAAGTAACTTTTGTGCTGATCAATTGACCCACCTAATTCTTGACTCAACTCATTTTGACCCTCTCAAAATCAACCCAACCTGCCCATTTGACACTCTGGGAGAAGTGCACAATTAGCCACTAATAACACATGTATTTACTTTTAAGCCACTGTTTAAAATATCTTTAGACTTTAGCAATTTCTTTAATAAACTTTACCTGCCCGGACAAAAACACCCTTCTGCTCATAAAGTTCAGGACCAAGTGTCCTTAATTTTTGAACTTGTAACTCTAAGTTCAGGACTACATGTCATTATTTTATGAGCTTGTAAGTCTAAGTTCAGTACTACATGTCCTTAACTTTTGAACTTGGAACTCGTAGTTCAGGACTATGTGTCCTTAATTTCTGTTCTTGTAACTCTAAGTTAATGACTATTTATCCTTAACTTTTTAACTTGTAACTCTAAGTTCAAGATTGCATGTCCTTAATTTATGTTCTCGTAACTCTAAGTTAAGGACTACACGTCCTTAATTTCTGTGCTTGTAACTTTAAGTTCAAGACTGTCTGTCCTTAACTTTTTAACTTGTAACTCTAAGTAAAGGAATGTCCGTCCTTAATTTGTGAGCTTGTAAGTTGAAGTTTAGGACTACATGTCCTTAACTTTTTAACTTGTAACTCTAAGTTAAGGACTACATGTCCTTAATTTCTGTTCTTGTAACTCTAAGTTAAGGACTACTTGTCCTTAACTTTTAACTTGTAACTCTAAGTTCAAGACTACATGTCCTTAATTTATGTGATTGTAACTCTAAGTTCTTGACTGCGAGTCCTTAACTTTTTAACTTGTAACTCTAAGTTAAGGACTACCTGTCTTTAATTTGTGAGCTTGTAACTTGAAGTTTAGGACTATCTGTCCTTAACTTTTTAACTTGTAGCTCTAAGTTAAGGACTACTTGTCCTTAACTTTTTAACTTGTAACTCTAAGTTCAGGACTACATGTCCTTAACTTTTTAACTTGCAACTCTAAGTTCAAAACTACATGTCCTTAATTTTTGTTCTTGTAACTCTAAGTTAAGGATTACCCGTCCTTAACTTTTTAACTTGTAACTCTAAGTTCATGACCAATTACCTACCACAACCATGACTCTTTATGTCTTCTTATATGCATTTTGTGTAACCCAATAGCACCTTGAATTGCACTGACTGTATTTGCCTCGCCAAAAACATCAAGATTACAATTATCGAAATCATTATAAACAGCAAAATTGGGAATAATAATTAATAGATACTTTATATTGTTGTGGGGTATGATTACAGAAATGAGTTGAAAAAGAAAGGGTAATATATGTTGACATGAACAAGACTTTTTGATTTTGTTTGAGAGTAGGAAGATTTTAATAGTTGTCAGCACAAGCTAGACGTCATCTCCATTATTGGTATACTCGAATTTGATAGAGGGTTTGGGAAGGAAAAGAGATAGAAGGAAGAGTAGCACAATCTTTTCATATTAATTTTAATAGACTAGTAACTATTATTGTTAAGTATTAAAAATATTGGATAAAAAGTAAATACCACTTTAAAAAATAACCACCCCACATAATTTTTACTAGTTTTGGGTAACGTGGGCTCCCTATCTGCGACTGAAACCCGAAAAGACGACCCATAAAGTAACATGTTAGTTGGCCTATAATTCAGATTCATTTAATTGGCGTTTGCTTTTGCGGCCATTTAATTTTCTTACTGTACTCTTATTATTTGTGTCCGCAAAACAGTACAATAACTAAAATATCACAATCTATTACAATGTGAGAAAAATTAAAAAAAGGAAAAAAAAAATTCTCATAGTGTCTGGGGTGAAATTAAAGAGAATATAATTTAGGGGAAAAGAATCACTATAACAACATAATTAAGGGAATAAAACGTCACAATTATATCGTATTACTCGATTCTGGAAATTAAATGGAATAAGGACGTTGCAATTATGTTCTTAATTTATTATACTCGACGACGATAATACCATTTAAGGGATAAAACGTCACAATCATACCATGTGCATTTGATTAATGTAATATTTATATAGAATTTCCGATAACTTTTTTTGTGGTCACAGCCCATAAATTAACGAACAGTTGTCACATTACCCTTTACACCTTGTTCACAAAAAAAGTAGCTTTCATCATTTTTAAATCCGGTAGCAGTAAAAGTATATAAAATTTCAATAATTTTTATATATAACATATAATATATATATAGTCAACTATTAAATAAGAGCGATTATACAATATCATTTTCTCAATAAAAAATTGTATTCGCTGACCACTAGGACAAGCCCAACAATCTGTAGGCCTTGATGGCCCAAACTAGGCCCACATTTTTCAAACTAAACACACCCTATTGGCCCGATCTAGTTTCATATTGAGGAATTTTCATAAGGGGTTTTGGCATGGTGTAATAATGTACTCACATAATTGGCAGAAAATAGGGAACTTTAAATAACTGTCATACTTTAAAAGAAATATAACAAATTCTTAGCATGAAATCCAATATTACAACTATGGCAAAAAAATATTTATATTTATAGCACACAGTTCCATTAAAATAGGAATATTGATTATTAATCCCCAAACATAAGCATTTTGAATGGAAAGTCAATAATTCCTTGTATAAAAATCATGCCTTTTTTTTGCTCTTTATCTATTAGCTTTCCTTTTTTTTTTGTCTTCTTAATTTTGTTTTCTGTCGAAACCAATATTTCTAATATTGTTCCATTAGTTTTCTTTTTAAGTATCTTTCTTAAGTTTTTCACTTCCTTCTTTCTTCATTTCTTAACATAAAGATCTTACTTCGATAATTATATATATAACGTATATATAAAAAATTATGCATTGAATTAACACATATATGAAACATACAATAAATATACAAAAAATTACATCTTCAATTAAGATGACACTTAGACATGTGAAATATACATAAAAAAATATATCTTAAATTTAATTAAGATTTCATATAAAATATACAAAAATATATATATATATATAAAATACATCCTGAATTAAAATAGGGCTTGACATATAAAATACATTTGAAATATACATTAAAAATACATCTTAAAATAAGATGGCACTTCACAAATAAATATACAAAAATTATATACATAAAAATACATTTTGAATTAAAGTGATACTTGATATACAAAGTGTAAAAGACGTATAAATCAATACATCTTGAATTTAGGTGGCATTCACATATGCATCAGATTTTCAAAAATAGAGTGAAGAAGATGAACGTTGGAAAGGAAAAATGGAGATGGAAAAAAAATAGTACTTCCCGTGATTAGTGAGCCAGTTAACTTATTAAATATTGAGCTTAATTTTTATAATATGCTAATAATTAAAAAAATGCTCTTTATGGAATAAACAATAAATGATGCTATTTTTCTAAATAATAGTTAAAAAAGGATCAAACGTGTAAACATGACCAGAAAATAAGCTTAGTTATAGATATTGGAACCAAATAGCCCATAAATGTATATCACAACTATAATATGTATATCAAAATGTATATCACAACTTTATTTTTCTTCTTCTTTATATATAAAAAAATTTATAAAAAAATTATTTTTCTTCTTTATTATCTAAAATATAAAATGATAAATAAAATTTATTTTTCTTCTTTAGTCAACGGTTGTTAACGTGCGCCTCCAGCCATGGCTCGACGGAATAAACAAAATCCGACGACGTCAACTCCTTCCACAGAACACGATGAACCTACTAGGGTAATCACACCAGAAAATTGAATTCCTCAAGATTTAGGGCCACTAGGGTAACCGCTTTCATTAATGGTTCTTAAACAATGGGAACCAGATTTTCAGATGAGTAAGGAACCTATTCAGGTTATTCCATTGTGGGTAACATTCTCAAACCTTCCTGTGGAGTATTGGGCACCAGGTAGTATGGGAAGAATAGCGAGCTTCTTGGGGAAGCCAATATGCATGGATAAGCTCACAGCTAAAGGAGAAAAAGTGTCCTATGCGCGTATTCTAATTGAAATGGATGTTTCAGTTGAATTACCGGAAGAGATAACAATTATATTACCAGGAGGCAAATGAAAACTACAGACCATTGAGTATGAATGGAGACCCATATACTGTCAAAGCTGCTTGAACATAGGACATAAGAATGGTGAGTGTAAGAAGGCTACTGTTGAAAAAGGGAAGCAACAGGTGAGGAAACCAAAGATGGGCTGGAGAGTTAAAGTGAACCAGCAGCCCAAGGTCAATACTATTGGGCAACAAAGTGAACCAGAGATACCAAAAGAAGTAGCAGAACCTAATGTTGAAAAGAGTGTAATAGAACAACCCGAGAACCTGGAATTTCAGGTTCAACAGACCAAAAGCAGGGGCAAGAAAAAACTGGCTGCTATTCCAGAACAAGAGGGGCAAAGTCAGCTATATGAAGATAGTGACGAGATTGAGAGGTTGTTAAGGAAAAATCAGTTCAGTGCTCTAAGAATTCAACCAAGGATAGCCACTTCAATAGTGATAAGGGAACAAAACTCTCCAAGGCAGAATCCCCCATGATATTTTGCTCATGGGCTTAATAAGCCCTTCAAGCAGAAAGAACTCAAGACCTTTCTGCTTATGAATAAAGTTGTTCTAATAGGATGTCTTGAGACGAAAGTTAAAAATAAAAAAGCTAAAAAAGTGAAAAAGAAAATGGAGAATGATTGGGAAATAGCTATTGACTACACTCAAAGCCCAAACGGTAAAATATGGATTGGGTGGAAACCTCAGCAACTTGAAGTGCAGATTGTTATATTTAGACCTCAATTTGTTCATTGATTAGTAAAAGATAAGGGATCAAATTTTACTAGCCAGATAACTTTTGTTTATGAAGTGAATACCATAAATGAAAGGAAGGCTTTATGGCAAGGGCTAAGGAATCTGAGCAATAATATCACAGTGCCATGAATTGTGTTAGGGGATTTTAATGTTGTGCTTTCTGTGAATGATCGACAAAATGGTGTCCCAGTACATCCAAGTGAGATTAAGGATTTCCAAGAATGTATTGAAGACATATGGCTTGCGCAAATTAAAAGAACAGGGAGCTTATTCTCATGGAGTAATAAGCGAGATGCACATGTTAGAATTCACAGCTTCATAGATTGGGCTTTTGGGAATGACAAATGGTTTGATAGCTATGGACATTTAGAAGCAGTTTACTCTAATCCAGGATGTTCAGATCATTCTCCAATTATTGTTAACACTGGGAGAATTAGACAAACTCTTCCTAAGCCATTTAGATTACTCAATGTACTCCTTTAGAATAGTGAATTTAAGGCAGTGATCAAAGCTACATGGCAACACCAAGTTCTTGGATACACTATATATGGAATATGTAAAAAGCTCAAATTGATTGAACTAAACTCAAGACACCTTCAGAAAAAGGTATCCAGTTTGGAAAGAAAGGTTGAAGACATTCAAGGGCAGCTGCAAGTCACTCAACAAAGGTTGAACACTGATCTTTACAATCCGAACCTGATTCAAAAAGAAAGAGACTTGATTGTTGAATTGGAGAGATGGTCCAATATTCATGAGGAAGTCCTGAGACAGAAATCTAGGGCTGTGTGGCTAGCTAAAGGGGACTCAAACACAAGATACTTCCATGCCCAAATGAAGACTAAGCAAGCAAGGAATCATATCTCTTCAATTTGTATTGACCAGGGAGTTATGCTAATTGATCTGGAACTAGTATAACAAGAGTTTATAAAGTTTTTCCAAGAGTTGTTAGGCACAAAAGCTACAAAACTCCCCTGTTTGAACAACAACATTGCAAGAAATGGGTACTGCCTCAATAAGGAGGAGCAACATGGTTTGATTAAACCAGTGACTAGGGAAGAGATTGTTCAAGCTCTGAATGATTTACTAGCTGATAAAGCCCCGGGGGGAGATGGTTTTCCTGTTGAATTCTTCAAAGCCAACTGGGATGTAGTAGGAGATGATGTTGTGAAAGCTATACTCCAGTTTTTTGAGATTGGAAAAATCCTGAAGGAGATAAACAATACAACCATCACACTGGTACCAAAAGTTCCAAATCCTACTCATGTCAAGGAATTCAGGCCTATAGCATGTTGTACGACTTTGTACAAGTTGACAGCCAAAGTGATCACTGCTAGACTCAACCAAGTAGTAGACAGAATAGTTGGGCCAACACAATCAACGTTTATAGAAGGCAGGAATATCTTAGATAGTGTGATTGTGGTGCATGAACTAGTCAAGGGCTACAACAGAAAAAGAATGTCCCCTAGATGCCTAGTCAAAGTAGACATAAGGAAAGCTTATGATACAATTGAGTGGGATTTTTTGAGAATGTTATTGCTAGAGTTTGGATTGCCAACACAGTTTGTGAAGCTCATTATGGAGTGTGTTTCGACTGTGAGTTACTCTATCATTTTCAATGGAGGACTCACCCCTAAATTCAAAGCAAAGAAAGGGCTACATCAAGGCGACCCAATGTCACCACTCCTTTTCGTGTTGACAATGGAATATTTGAGCAGATCCTTTAAACAACTGAATCAAAATCCCAACTTCAACTATCACCCACAATGTAGAAAAATGAAACTAACTCATATTTGTTTTGCAGATGACTTAATAATGTTTTGCAGGGCTTATATAAGATCTATTCAGTTGATGATGAAGGAGTTTGAACACTTATTTGCAGTCTCAGGCCTTAAAGAAAATATGGAGAAGAGTTCTCTTTATATAACAGGGGTGGATCAACAACTGAAAAAATAAATCTACTCTGAAATGCATTTTGCAATAGGAGAGATTCCTTTTAAATACCTTGGAGTTCCTTTATCATCAAAGAAAATAACAGTCCAACAATGTATGCTACTGGTGGAGAGAATGATTGCACGGATTAGATGTTGGACTACTAAATTCCTTTCATATAGTGGAAGAGTGCAGCTGATCAAGAGTGTTCTTTTTGAGATTCAAACTTACTGGCCACAGAATTTTCTGATACCAAAGAAGGTTATGCAACTAATAACAAGTGCATGTCGAACATTCTTATGGACTGGACAATCTGTAATGTCTATAAGAGCACTTGTCGCATGGGAGAGATTATGTATGCCAAAATTAGTAGGGGGCTTGAACATAATTGAGTTTCAAACATGGAATAAGGCAGCCATATCAAAACTACTCTGGGCGATCACAACCAAGAAGGATACCTTATGGGTTCAATGGATTCACAACTTCTACATCAAAAATAGAAGCATCAGTGAGATGGAGACACCTAAACAAGCTTGTTGGCTTGTTAGGAAAATGTTCGATGCAAGGAAATGGTATGGGAGTAATTATTTGGACACATAATTGCAGCAATTAACTCACGATGGGAAGTTCATGATCAAGAAGGCCTATACATACTTACTCCCTCATCATCCCAGAGTTAGATGGAGAAGTCTCAACATGATCCCAAGTTCTATACCAAAGTATCGATTTATAATTTGGATTGCACTTCAAAAGAGGCTCAGTACAACAGAAAGAATGATTAAATGGGGAATACAAGTTCCTAGGAACAGTGTATTATGCAGAGATGATGCTGAAGAACTCATGAACACTTGTTCTTTGACTGTGAGTATTCAAGAAGGATTTGTAGGGCATTTCTACGTTGGATAGGAGAAAACAGTCGAGTAGGGACCTGGGAAGAGGAGATTGAAACATTAACGTCAAAGAAGTGCAGCAGTAAAGCTCATGCAGAGGTCCTAGGATGGTTATTAGCTGCTACTGTTTATCATGTCTGGAATGAACGCAATGCTCGACGATTTCAAGATCGACAACAAGATTGTGTTTCCAGGGTTAGAGAAATTGTCATTCAGTTGCATAGGAAAGGACAATTTAGAAGAAATTGAAAAAGATTACTAGATAGATTGAACTCATTTCCAACTCTAGTATAGAAATATAGTGTAATTGATATCTAGAAGGAGGAGTAAATGTTAGTAGGATACAAAGTTTAGGAATAGTTATAGAGTCCAAAGAACTAGTGGATGTACATATTATACTCGGTTGAATAAATTTTTTATTGTTTGACCAAAAAAAACACATCAAATAATGTGTATACCAAATATATATTACAAGTTTATTTATTCCTAGTGTATATCAAAATGTATATTAATTTTTTTTTATATCAAAATGTAAATAAAAAATATCATTTTCTTTGTATATTTCAGTGTATAACACATAGTTTCTTGTGGATATAAACTAATATATTTGCTAGAGATATATTGATATACAAAATGAGAATTAGATATATTATTTGTACACCATTGTGTATAACATATTAATAATGTGTATATCGACAAAATATATTAAAAATTTATTTTTTTGTAACACATTTTATATTGAAAACTCAAGTTCAAGACGACTCCACACGTGTATCCCCTATTGTATCCCGTGTATATTTCTATGTACATCAGTGATGTCTCACATATATCAGGTGTAGTTGTGTATATCCGTAAAAAAATGTGTTATATATATGCTATACAATGTCATATACACGTGCATCCATAAAAAACATTATGTTGTGTACGCGATATACAAACTGATATACACAAATGTTCTTAAAAATATGTCTATATATACACTGATGTACACGATATACAACGTGATATACACATGTCGCAACTGGATTTTTAGGTCTGGTTGTTTTACCTGAAACCAGTCTAATTCACTTCTAATCTTGCTCAAATTTGGTATATAGCCTCGTTTAGGTATTTTCAACTAACTTCAATCATACTCACCCGTTCAATCCAACCAAGAAAAAGAAGAGAGAAGAAAAAAAAAGTTGAAATATATTTTTTTTCTCTTAGTTTTTGCTTCTGATTTTCTCTGATGTGAGATCAACCTTACCTTTTCATCCCACTGATTTTTTTCCATAATTTACAAGAATTTTTTCTAAACTATGAGAGAGAAAGAGAAGAGATAGAAGAACAAATACAAGGAGAGAAAGAGGGAGGGAAGCCAAAATAAGCGAGTAGTTTTTTTTGTAGAGAGAATATATAAGAGAGTAGTTTTTTTAGGATTTGACTATATAATGCCAATCATTTGGGGCTATCTTTGCCAAACCTAATGTAAGGCTAAAAATTGCCAATTGTTGCTATGTGTTGTTATAGGATGCCGATTTTTCTTTTCATAAACCACTATAATTTAGAGCCTAGCAACTATAGTTTGCCTAATAACCATTCATAGCTACTATTTAATTGTTACTAACTTGTATCACTTGTATTCAAATGTGCAACGAATACAACTTGTGTCAACGTATTCGGTAGCATAACGAATATAATGTGTAATCAATATTGATTCGTGCAACGAATACAATATGTATCAACGGTAACTAAAGCAAAATACAAGGGTGTACGCAATGGAACAACTTGTATCGACTGTATACATGGGTGTATACAAAAGATTCCACTGTACCCACTGTATTTGTTCGCGCAACGAATACAACTAAGTCGAAATACATAAATACTGAAGCATAAAATGTTCTTGTTGAGAGTCAAACTCAAGATCTTTGCTAACTAAACAGGCGCTCTAACCAACTGAGCTACGAGAGCAATTGTTTCAGTTCAAAACAATTAATCTCCTATTTCATGAATTTGCTATAAGATTCAAATATAACTACGAATGATAAATTTATTGAACGTATAGCTACAAATAGTAAAGACGGTGTAAATATTTGATGTGTCGCGTAATTTTTCATTTTATATTCAACAATGAAGGGAATCTGTCCATGTTATTTTTCTTAACTATTGATGGTGTTTGGTTCAACTTATACGTGTTTTATATATTATGTTTAGAACATGTATCAGCTACTTTACTTTCCAAGATTTTAAGCGAATAAGGATCATTCGCCTTGCTTTCGTTGGAAATCGAACTTTGGTTCCCAAAATTATCATTCTGTTTAATTTTTATTATTTTTACGTAATCGTCCAACGACAAGAAAATGTTTTATCACATTATTTTTGAATGAATTTATGTTCTGTAAATTTTCTTTTACGCATTGAAATGAAATTGATCAATAACAATAGGTAACTCTTTGTATTAGCCATCCCTGGACGGGACACTATTCAAAAAATCCTGAAGTATATATGTGGAGCTTAGTTATGTGAGCTTACACCCCAAAACATCTGACTGTGTACCCAAAACACACATAACACTTAATGGTAATTAACACTATTGATGCTCAATTCTTTAACAAAGTTATGATTAAACTTTTATTCGAGAATAACTCAAATAACGAGCCACATAATTGCATATTTACTAATTGAGAATATCGTGAGTGTGAATATCATTAGATTATTTTTTCTAAATTAGATAGTAAAAATTGTATCTTATTGCCATTGGACTCCGTGTCTTAAATTATCAGGCTTTTATTGTTTTACTCTTTGAAAGTATTTTTGTATATATATGAAGGAGTAATCTTTTAAATTATACTAGTATTTATGAACTTTCTTGATTAATTACTTTTAGGGAGGTAAAATGTATAGCTTGATACATTTTTAAAGAAATTGTAACTTTTTAATTTTTTAAAAGTTAAGACGTTATAGTTGTCTCTCATAGTAACTTTAACACTATTGTATTATTTATACTTGTAAAAGCATACAAGATATCTTATTTTTTATGAGTTTATTTATTTTTTTAATTTCTTAAACTTTAATATACTTTTTATTTTTTTTAATTATGCGTCATTTATAAATTAAAATTTTTAAAGATAGATTGGGCTTATGCCTCGTCCTGTAGTAAAATGGCTTGCCTCACACACCCGCTTTAAAAGTACTATTTGAACATAGAACACCTGCTATGATGGAAATAAAGAAAATCCGCATGCTTAGTATTGCAATTATTTGTGTCCCTTTAAAATTTAAATTATCTCAAACAAAACTAAAAAAATCAAATGTATATTTTTGTGTAGATAACTACAAAACTTGGATATCTCTCCTGCAACTGTTATTAATTGGATGTGTAGTCGTTACTTATGAATGCATATATTATTTATGACTAATCTAAAGTATATTTTTTCATTTATATTAGGCCTAGTCAACTCTATTTGTTCAGTGAGACTCATTGATTACCTGATACTTTCAATTCTATATTGGTGTCTTCTTCTTTGGAGACAAGTATCGCTTGTGACGGAGAGACCAAATGAATCAACGATCATTTCTTGCTTTGTTGAGCCTGAATTTAACTTTTGTGATGGCTCATTTTGTATTATTTTTTTGTTACCCAATGTTATGGTCCAACGTCAGTCACATTCTTTTTTTGCACCTAAAGATTCACGATACTCACGTGGTTAGAAATTATGTTTCGTATTCATGGGTAGACATTTCGTATAAATCTATAAATAAAAGACCTACAAGGAAAATGAAATAGAAGTCTTTATTTTATTTTTTTGCTAAAGATAGAGATATGAATTAAAGAAGAGAAATTTTTAGAAATCACTATGTTTTAGTGATTATTAGCTTGCTATAGCTACCATTTACTAAATTACTTTCTATAGCTATGTTTTCAGTTGTTATAGACTTTATTCGATGTAATTTTGCTACTGTATTCATGAATACAATAGCAAATCTCGGCGAAAAATAGGGGAATCCAGCTAAGCAGAGAATGTATTTGACTGTATTCGCGAGCTGTATTCGTGAATACAATAACAGAATTTGCAAAAAAAAAAGGTCTTCAGCTGTTGAAAAACGATAAGTGAATCAATTAACGTGATACACTCCTAGTATAACTCAACAAACTCAATTATAACACACAAAATTTATATTTCCAGTTATAGAAAAGATTCTTAACCGAAAAACACCCCCAAAACAGAGCAATCTTTAGAAATTCAATCCATCATTTCTTTTTTAGTGAGATCTTTACTAAAATATTTTTTAGTGGAATCTTTATAAATAGATTTATATATTAAAATTATATAATTACATTGAATACAGTTAAATATATAAAAATACATTGAATACATGAAGTATAACAAGTCATCTATAGTGCAAAAACATATGAATACATACTGCGGATACATTTGAATACATATATACATCTGAATACATAAATTATGTTAATTAAAAAAATATATGAATACATTTATGGAATGCAGTGAGACAGTGAATACAATGAAATACATGGAATATAACGAGATACATTGAAATAAAATGAAAAAAAAAAGACAGTGAATACTGTCACACCTCCTTTTTTCCGACACAGGGGTTGGATACGGGAGTTTTTCCAATTTAAGTGACATTATGCGGATTTGGGATTTATTAGTTTCAGAGTCGCCACCCGGATTTTTACGATGTTCCGGGACACCATTTATTATTGAAATCCCAAACCGAGGAAATTTGACTCTGTTTTAATTTGTCTGCGACTAGAAATTCGAGTAAGGAATTCTGTTAACCCGGGAGAAGGTGTTAGGCATTCTCGAGTTTCGTGGTTTTAGCACGGTCGCTTAACTATTAATATTTGGCCTAATTATCTAATTATTTACATGTTTTAAACCTATTGTGCTTTTATTTTTCTTACTTTTTATCCGCTTTTTAACATTTATGGAATTATTTTAATACAAGTCACGATTGACGTGCACTTGTTGTTTTTGGACACGTTGCAAACCACGCCACATGAAATGTACCCGCGATTTACAACATGCTTAATTAATTAAGGTTTTTGAGTTAGAGTCGGGGACATGAGTTGTCGCTCCCGAATGTTGGTTAGATAGCTTCGGTATAATATTTGATTTTTTCTATCAAAATTTCAAACAAAAGATATACATTCTACCTAGAAGACCTCCTAAACGATATTCGTTGTTCTAAAGGACATCTTATGGGCTATGGCCTCATCTAGCCCCGTTTTATCACGTCAGGCCATCCTAAATCAGTTCTCCGTGTGATAGGACTGCTAGCTCTGAAAAGAATTTGTTTGTGGCCCATGATGGCAAACGTGGGAATCAGAATATCCTTCGTTCGTTCAGATATATATATATATAT
>ML416766.1:7562-90546 GCA_005239525.1 Nicotiana knightiana | reverse complement strand
AAATTAACAGAGAAAGGAAACTAACTAAACAAAACCTAATGCTAATCTTGGTCATGCAAATTACTACATTTAACAGTTAAATCATACAAAATAGTGACAAGATCTAAACTAAATGCATTTGGATAAAACGGAAAACATTAAAAAGGAAAAATAAAGGGAATCAGTAAGCATCTAGGGCCTATTTATGCTGACAAATCAAGACACATAGAAAAGAAATGGGGGTACCCGTTTGAGGGGTTTGGACGAACTACGGCGACTAACCGGAGTTAAGTCGGACTGCAGCGACTTTCAAAAGTGACCCTTACTCACATGAATCGACGGATCTTGTCAAAAGCCATCGACTCATGTGAGTTTGAGTCACAGAGCCGCCCGGATTCGCCATTAGCAAACATTACGGTTCTGACCGCTTCTTAGATCTGGAATTGACGGGATTCGAGTGGGTTTTTAGGGAAGCTGATGGTGGGATGGGGTTAAGGGGAAGGAGAAGACCATAGGGTGAAGGTTTGGGGGTGATTGGAGGAGGTCCGGTGGCCGGACGGCGGTGGGATTCTGGGGCGGCTAGGGTTTTTAGAGAGAGGAGAGAGAGAGAGCCGGGTGGAGGGGGGGTTAGGATCTGTGAAATGAAGGGGGTGGGGTGTGATTTGGACATATATATAGTTCAGGGGTGTGGGGTTCGGAACCGTTGGATCGAAATGATCCAACGACTGGGGTTTAATGGGGCGAAACGGTGTCGTTTGGTTGTTATGGGGGACAGGCCGGGTTAAGGGGTTTGGGCTGGGTTGTTTGGTGTTAGGGAGAAAGGATTTGGGCCTAGGTAGCTCTGGCCCAGGTCTGATTTTAAATCCCTTTATTTAACTAAAATCAATTAGTTAAATTCAACTCTAATTTAAACCAAGGAATGTAGTAATTAACTTAATCCTTATTTATTTACAGATTAATCAAGAATGACACGACCAATTCTATATTCCTAATTCAACCCGTGTTTTATCGAATAAAAGATGATTAATTTCTGTAGTAATTAGTTATTAAAAACTACATTACGTTAGATACTCGTCATTTGTCTACCATTTAAATAATTATAACCAATAACTTCATAATGCAGAATTTCAATGATTTTGAAAGATGAATTATGGATATGCAAGCAATGCAGATAATTCACAATTAATTACTGAAGAATCAATCAATATTCATAAAGTCAATTGATTTATTGGGATTTTTATTGGACGATACGGCGAGTAAAAATCACATGCTCACAAATACAATGAAATACATGGAATAGAGCGAGATACATTGAAATTTAAAGACAAAAAAGGTAACAGACTCTTCAAGTTCCTCAGCCCCAAACTCCGTCCCCAATCCGCCGATATCTAAGCCGCCGCCATGTGGGGCATCGTCGCCGGTACCGGCAGCCTTTGAGTCATCCAGGTAGTGAATCTCTCATTTATGCTTTGAAAATTTTGAAATCTGCACTTTTGGGGCCTTTATCATCTTTCGACGGATCAATGGCTTCCCTTATAGCAAATCCTGCATTTGGACTTCCTGAGGGAATAAATGGCTTCGGTGGTATAAATTATGCCAACGCTGCATCGTCAATGGGGCTTGATCTCGACAATGGTCTGTCAAGTCCTCCGCCAGTAATTTCCACAAGCTTGGCTAAGAAATTGAGAGAGATAATGGAGATGAATTAGTGGAGAATCGTTGACAGAGAGAATGGGGAAGAGAATGACGATGTGACAAAGAGAAATTGGAGAAAGAGAGATCCTGGAGAGAGAAGTTTACTTCTCATACGGTAATTTTGTGAGAGAAAAAAAAAGAAAGAAGGAGAGAGAAAAATAATACACAACATATTTAATGGCTTAAAGGTAGAAAGTGACCAAAAATAGATATTTTGCAATAAAAATTAAAAGGTAGCTATAGAAGATAATTTTTTAAAAAGGTATTTATTTATTATAAATAAGGTATCAACATTTGCTATAGGAGGTAAATTGCACAAAGACAATCAAAGGAAAACTATCGAGTAAGACACACAGAAATAATGAAAGACCTTTCTTTTTGTAGTTGAAGAAAGTGAGGAGAAAAATATTACAAACTAAAAGGTATAGATATTGACGTAAATTGTATTAATTCGCAAAATTTTAACTAAATATGTAATTTGATTTAATTTTAAGGAATAAGGTGGAAAAAATAACTAAAAATTTTCACGAGTTAATAATCGTTAACTTGCACGAAAATTACCACAAATTCTCAAACACTTAGAATTGATATATTTGTGGAGATTATCAAAAACCTTCACAAAAGAACCGCCATAATAAGAATAATATTGAGGAGGTCGGAACAAATGCCACGAATTGAATATATAGAGGGGGTCTTTTACGACCCCCACACTTAAACCGCCACAATAAGAACTATTTTGTGGGGGTTTGCTCAAACGCCACAAAACAAACGTATAGTGGGAGTTTTTTATGACCCCCATAAATAAACCGCCACAATTTACCAAATTTTTTGTAGTGAATAGCCACTATTTTGCTGCAACATGGAAAGTTCCAGCATAATGTACTGGAGATTGGTGCACCTATGTATGAACTTTCGGCATATTATGCTGGAACTCTAACACGCGGAAAGTTCGAGCATAATATACTGGAGATTGGAGCACTTGTGTATGAACTTTCAGCATATTATGCTGGACCGGTATATTATACTGGAACACCAGTATATTATGCTGGAAGTCCAGTATATTATACTGAAACTCTAGTATAATATGCTGAAATTCCAGTATACTTATGCTAGAACTCCCGTATAAAAAAAGATTCATTATTTTCAGAAGGAAAGTATAAGTGGTTGATTTATCGCTCATTTCCATCGATACTTTTGTTGAGCTTTTATCTAATTAGATGAGACGATTTTGATTTTATAGATTAAGATCCCATTAGAGCTTACCCAACAAGAAGATCAGAGGATGTAATGTTCAAGACTTAACGGGACGACGTGAAAAATTCTTACTCGGACCTGGTGTTTACTTCAAATCAAGTGAGTTTTAATGCCACAAATTAATGTGATAATATCACTATTGATTTGACGTAAACAGTATATACATGTAAAAGAAATTCATATATTTTTGGCAAAATACATAGTTTATTCATCGACCTTGCAGCGGAATCTCTGTTACACCTCTCTTGTTCACAGAAAAACTTTTAAACGCTCAACCTTTCACAAGTGTGTGTATGACACAACACTTTTGTACTTGACCAATTTGTCAGATAACGTGAAAGTCACGCCCTAATATAAAGTGACACATATTATTGATTTTAAAAAGGAAAATAAATATTAGAAATTACAATTAAAACACATCTTCTTCATCTTTCCATTTTCTATCTTAAGCACCATTGTTGCTGTCACCTACTTGTTTATGAGAAAGTTTACAACAACACTAAAATTCAATCACACCATCTAAACAATAAGCTGAAAATAATCGAGCAACAAATTGAGTTTAACAACCCAATAATCAACAAGAACCAATTGAATTTTCAAGTTTTTTTCGATACCACAGCAATGTGGATTCTAGATTTTTCTACCAAACCTTCAATAATACTGTTAACGCTTTTAAATCTATCACAAATAAATAGTTTTCACGATATTTGGATAATAAACCAACAAAAATCGCTCATTTTTCGATCTAAAATTTTATGTTCTTTAAAAAATTCTATTTGGGGAGGAAGATGATGGGGAGGGTGGCATGAGGAAGAAGACCAGAGTGAGGGGGAGGGCTTCCTGTGGGGAGGGGAGACAAAAAATGAGATTTTTAAGGGATTTCATGCGCTTTTCTGTGACTGCACACGTAAGTGTTATCTGGTCAAAAGTGTGTATCTTAGAACACTTTTGAAAGATTGAATGTGTAAAAGGTGTGCCATGAAGTAGAGGTCCATGAAGTAGAGATGTGTAACAAGAATTTCGCTGCAAGGTTGATGGGTAAACTACGTAAGATTGATGCAAGGTTGAAAGGTTGCCTATATTTTTCGAAAAATAGTCGGCGTATATTGGCTCTACTTACGTAGTGTCATTTTCATTTTGCTGTACATGCAATGAAAAACAGTAAGATGATCTTTATCTTGTCCTCATTGTGTAGATCTTTTGCTTCCTCTTTTCTCAAGTAAAGAAGAATAAAAAGATGCATTGAGACACTTAAAAAAAGTTGCATCACGAGATTTCTCCTTCTCTTCTATGGTTGGAAAAAATAAGAATTGACTTCTTCAATGAGCTCTTAAATAAGTCACAGAGTTTGGGGATGACACGTGCTACTGATTACATTGGCTGCCCAGAATTATTAAAAAAATAGAGAAAAGGGAAAAAGAATATACTTTACTAAAAATAATGGCGTAAATATTATTGTTCAAGTCTTGGTGGACGGAATTACTCGGCAGAAGGTATCAAGTACCCCGTAAAACTAGTCGAGGCGCGCGCAAACAGGCTCGGACATTGTAGTTATAAAAGAAGTTATGGCATAAACATATTTATAAAACCAGGTTACTTATCAGGTAATCACAAGTAATGCCTATCAACGGTTAAACTATACAAATAGTCTAAAAATTATTACAGAATCATCATATGTAATTTAAAACAAGCTTTAAAAGGGAGAAAATAAAAGAGATTTCATGGACTATTCAATTTTCACACTAAAACCATGAAGATTAGACAGTTAATTGCAAAGTCAATTGGCAAGTAGTAAACTGCTTTTGTGTCAGCTTACATAGTTACACTGTACAAATGACAACTAGTGTTCCACGTCCATAATCAGAGTTCAAAGCATAAAATGCAAAACAAATCTAGACGTAAAACATTACAAAAATGCAAAATATTTGCAATATAAACAATGATTGCAGCAGCATTGTTGGCAAACACAATAATACAGGAGATGATGTTTATATAATTTGAGACAAGAATACCAAGGGAAACAAAAATAAGTGGGAAAGACTTATCACACTCTACCTGTCAATCCAACGATGGATTCATGCACAAGCTCTTCCAGCAACTTCCTTTCAATTTCCATTACTACATTATCTAATTCTAATCTCAAATATTGAAGCCACCCCTTCCCAACTACCTCCTTCCTCACCATTCCATCCACCACCAGGCTGTTTCCGTCCCCACCATCATCGGAGAGACATTTCACCTCGCTCGAAAACCATTCCTTCATTCGGGTCCACACCTGGTCTACCAATATCAATTTAGCTCCTTCTGGGAGATTATTACTGACCCCACTATAAGGTATGGCTCTTTGGCAAGTGTCTGGCCCATATCCTGTAATTTCCATCAGTGCTGCATTTACACAATCAAATACAAGTTTTCGGATTGATCTCCTTTGTCTTCGCCTGGCCTCGTGTAATACACCCTGCTCGTTCACATCAACATATTTTTCTCTTAGCGATGGATCCAAAGGGCTTTCAGGTGAATGCCACATCAACAAGAATGCATCAGATTGCACTTCATTAAGGCCAGCCGCCGTTAATAATGTTTGAACAAAAGAGAACCATTCTTTTTCTTCTTCCTCTGTCCACTGAATGGATGCAGACGGTCTTAAACAAACTAAACTGGCTGTATCTACACAGGAATCATTCCATGACAGAGTACGAGCAATTGATCCTATTGGAGGAGATTTGTCAATCAGATTGCACCTTATAGGGTCAACAGACAACTCACCACCTGTTAAATTTGATAAAAGCATAGGGTAAAAGTATAAGTTGTACATATATCAAAAGAAAAAGGGAAACCAGAGATCTAGGTGTGATTGGTGACACGATTTTACCATGATGATCTGGCTTAGTCCTGCCAAAGGATATATGTGCTGGATGTTCATCCTCTTCAAATGTTGTCTCCAAAACAGATATAGGACTTGGTTGGTCCTGGCTCTCACACTGGTTTCCCGAGGGCAAAGATTTTGATACAAATAGCCCAACCTGCTAAAAGTAGTTAAACCATAAATGAGCTTCGGGTTTCCTCAAAGTAGTCAATTTGGCAAATTCATATCAGCCCTATTTCAGTTGGCGTGACAAAACTGTTCCCACACATTGACAAAACCTCTTTAAAAGGAACAATAGAAGATATAATAAGCTATACAAGAAATTGCAAGGAAACAAATCAAAAGGTGAGAGAACTCCTGTTGTTAATATTCTAGAACACATAGATGATAAACATCAAACTCAAAGAAAGAAAAAGTGGAAATGAACAAATTTTTGTTTTGATAACCATCAAATGAAATGAATGAGAAAAAAAATGGAGCCTAACTGATTTCCCATAATTTGACCCATAAAACCACACTAACTAATCACCAGGAAAGTGCTTTTCCAAAGAGGTAAGTAAGTACATTACCTCAGGAGAGATTATGCCCCGCTCGCCAAACAAATTCTGGGAAACTAGTTTGCCTGGTGATTTATCAAGGTCAGCTGATGAGCACTCAACCCCTGGAACATTAAGGTATTCACTTTTATCTTTGTCAACTTTTGCAGAACAGTGTGAAGACTTGTCACCAGACTGCATTTCATCGCTGGATTGCAAATGGTTAACACCGTCTTTGCTTGATTTTTTGTTCCTTGAGAACAATAGATTTTTCAGTGACAGTTTTGTGCTTCTTGGCTTTGTTGTGTCTTTGGGAAGGTTGTTTTTTCCTGTATCAGGACCGCGAACATCCACATTTAACTGCGTACCAAATGCAGTAGAAGATACAGGAACAGATTTAGACCTTGAGAGGTTTCTAGGTGACTGATCCAAACCTTCATCACAGTTGGAATTACTCATCGAGTTGGAATTTGAAGTTCTGGGTTCTTCTTTGCTACTTTCCTGCTCTATTCCTCCGGCCTTCTTCGTGTCAGAAAGAGCAAGCATCTCGCCTAATGTACTGGAGTTTCTGCGCAGATGTCTTTGTTCTTGACAACTTCCATTAGATGCCACCATTGCCCATCTCTCTGAAAGTCGCTTCTTGGCTTCTTTAGAAACTGAAGATTCTGGGGAATAAGATGCACGGCTCACGGAGGAGCAAGAATAAGGGCCGCCAAATCTATTAATGTAATCCCAAGAGTGCCTGGAAACTGGTGATATAACTTCTGGATCACTGAGATTTCCTGCTACATACTCATTTTCAGACCTGTTAAATGAACTCTCGTCACCAATGTAGCCATTGGAAGACACAGACGAAAACAAGGTTTCATCCCTTCTATGTCCACCAAGGTTTTCTCGCATCTTCTGTGTAATGTCTATTGCCACTTCTCCTGAGTCCTCAGCTTCATTATCCTCTATGTTCACTAAGTTCGTTTCAGTTTCTGATGCTCTTGGTGATGCTGAAGGTGGAGAACTTGCAGCCCGGCAGTTGTGGGTCTTGTTAGGGCTTGGTTTCAACACCACTATCCTTGTCGGTTGAGCAGGGTTTTCGTCAATATTCCAACCTGCTGCAGGAGGGGAGCTCGCACAATGGCTTTTGTCTACCCTGTTTCCCTGACCCACCTGGGTGGCTCTCTTCATCTCTTTTTCATTTGTGTTTCCTGATTCACCAAATCTACTATTATCCACCATCTTTGATGGTCTAAGAACAGTTATTCGCGTTGTCTCAGGAGGAGTAGGTACAGACTTCAAGTTATGTAAATGCTGCGAAAACATAGGATTGGGTTCTTGCAGAAACTTGAGGAATAGATCTGTGTTGGAACTTAAAACGTCCAATGCTTCTTGGAATTCTTTAGACTGACGAAGTTTTCCATCTATAGAGAGGCATTTAGCTTCAATGAACTTCTGACGAACAAAAGCTACCTTCTTGTCAGTACTGGTTTCATCGTCTTTTGCCTTTTGGGGAGATTTGCTTCTCACACAATTTATCTTCGTGGGTGGCTGCCAAACTTCATAGACATCCTTATATTCATTCTGCTTTGCATATTGATTAACATTATGTATTTCTTCCATCAAGGAACCATTTCCGTGCTGGCAATAACTGAACGAGGAATCAGTATGACTTCGTGAATGACCTCCAAAATGACTTCTTGCAGCTGAAACAGATCTCCGCATAGGAAAAGCATCAAGGCCCATCAACTTGGCAACAACACTAGGTGGATTCTGACAAGAGTTTATTTCCTTGGACATTTCTTGGGCTATAAGCTTCTTCATTGGTGTTCCATTTGATTTCTTGTTTGAACTGTTTCTCTTCAAATCTGAAAAAATCTGCATGCACCATATCTGAGCATTAGTATCGAACCAAAATTCAGTAATAGACCAGCTCATCTCGCTTCCTAAATTAATATCATCTAGAAATAGACTGAAAATGTACCATTTTTTCCTCTATTTGTTCCTCAGAAGGATATGTCCTGACAACATCTGATTGGCTCCTTGAAAGAGAACCTGCAGTAAGATGGACCAAGTCAACACGAAGATTCAGTTTCACGGTTAGAGGACGCAGAAACAATAGAAACAAATACTCAAATACCGTATGAATTCAAACTAGATCTGGCCGTTCTTGCAGGAGCTTTGTTTTATGGAAAATGAAAAAAGCACCAGATAGAGGAGTCACATTTCATATATACCCATTACATCCAAAATATCTTTTTTGAACTTGATAGGCGATTTGACTAGTCTTCTGCAAACAATACTCTTGATGCACTATTCCTTAGTTTGACGAATCAATTCCACAAAAATGTTCTAGTTGCCACTAGTTAACAAAAAGATTTTCCAGGTGAAACTACGATAATGTTTTTATCTACAAAACAATAATTAACCCAGAGTGTCTTGTTTATGTGGTTTCAATAAACAACAACTACCCAGTAAAGTCCAACAAAGTGGGGTCTGGGGAGGATAATCTGTACACAGACCTTACCCCCGCCCCGAAAGGGCAGAGAGGCTGTTTCCAATAGATCCTCGGCTCAGGAGGACGGAAATAAACACGAAAAGACAATACATTAGTAACTTCCAATAGAAAGTAATAGCATAAACATAAAAACATGAAAGTAATAACATAAACATAAAAGCCATCAGATAAGTGACAAGCAATACCATTAGCCAGTATCTAAGGGAAGAGAACGCTCATCATAGACCGCAAGCCCTCTAAGGTCAATCCTATCCAAACCCGCCCCACCCCGGGACTGAAGAATGAAAAGCTCTACTACCCCCTATCCTACAACCCCGATACTTGACCTCCAGACCTTCCTATCAAGAGCCATGTCCTCGAAAATCTGCAGTTTCGCCATGTCCTGCCTAATCACCTATCCCCAATACTTCTTCGGCCGCCCTCTACCTCTCCTCAAACCCACCACCGCCAACCGCTCAAACAGAGAGAACATTAGAGAGAACAGAGAAGTATATAGCAAAGAAATTTATTATCACCATGTGGTTTATCTGTAAGCATCCTGTTTCCTGCCACCCCAGAATTCAAGTCGAAAAGGTTCACCATTCGTCCCAAGCATCCTGGAAAAGGTTTATCAAGATTGCTATTTTTACCATTCTGAAACCCATTCATCTCACCACCTGAGACCACACAATTAACCATGTAAATCCAAATTGCTGCGTCAATCATTGTGTCATCAAAATGTTATTTCCCAAAGAGTAGAGAATATAAACCCCCAACAACTTCAAATTTCCATATGCCAAAGAAATAGGCATCTGCCCGAGACAGCAAAACATGTGTAGACAGGTATATATATCTACTCAAAAAGAGATGGAGAGAATTGACAGAAAATACATCATTCGTGATACAAAAAACTGCTAGAAATTAGATAAACATATTACAACCATAAAACATTGGAGCCACGGCCCACGAGTAGCTGGTACACGCAACAGATTAGGAGAAAACCGAACATAAAGGACAAGCTTTCAGAATTCAGATGTCATGCAAAAATAGTGAAGTAGCTCCCGGATTACTCCATTGATGGATGTCTCAATGGCCTTTTGCGGTATTTCTGCCCATTATTTTGAAGATATATAATTCTTCATTTTTATTAGCTGTATTAGCTGGAATTTTAATAAATTGATGGACAAAGTTACCAGGTACCTGCTACCTATAGTGGTGGGATGTAGCAGGTATCCGGTGTAATAGTTGAGTCCGCAATTTGATTTGTTGCTTACATTAAAGTGTTTAGGCCAAATTATGCAGCGAGAAATTACGTGAGAGTCCATATGAAACTTCAGATCAACCACTCAAGCAAAATCCAGAACAAACTCAACAAAAAAAAAAGGATCTTTCTACTTAAATAACTACCAATAACGAGTAATAACCTGCACTCATTCGATGTACATCACCATTAGTTTAAACAAACCAATCATACGAATTTTTAAGAGAGTACAGAAACGGTAAATATAAACAACAAAACTATGAAACGCTAAAATCCGAAAAAAAAAAGAAGAGAAAACGAAATTACGAGAAAGAGAATCCGATTCGAAATACCTTACAGAAGCGAGATCGGAAGAGAATACAGAAAATCAAAAACTGAAAAGCTTCTGCTAAAAGCTTCACAGTAGCAACGATAAGCAGGACCACCTGACAATGCCACCACTGCAGGTACCGTCGCAGGTTTCACACAGTAGTAGGTGAATAAATATGTGTGTAAAAAATAACGTATAAAGCTCAACTTCAAGCTACCGGTGATTTCACGGAACGGAAGTCGCCGGAAACGGAAAACTGAAATTCCGGCAGGAAAGAGCGTTCATCTGTTCAGGGATCACGTTGATAGAGAGAGTAGAGAGAGGAAGTGAAAATTTTGTGGATTAAAAAGGATACAAAATAAAAGTGATATACTTCATTAGTAAATACAAATAAATTGACCTGACAAGGAAAGATCCTTATGGTTTTGCATAATTGTATTTTGACCCCAATTTCTAATTACGATTTGCCCCCACATATAACGCGGCCTGTTTAGAACCAGCCATCATTTCCTAATCATAGTATAACTGGTGCACCGGCAAATGGATATTTGTAAATTACTCTTATTGTATGATTTTTTTTTAATTAATCATGGTATTCCGGCTAGTTGTTATGTATTGTATTGCATCGTATTGTTACTTTAAATATAATATTTGTTTTGATTGTTACTATAATTTTATTGTATCGTATCGTTAAATTTATCCGACGAAAAGTGTCATTCTATGAAACGAAAGATTTATTGTGATGACGTTGTTTCTTTATTTTATTTTTCCATTCATCTTGACCTTCTTTATTATTAAATAATCATAATTTATTCTTTATACTATTTTTTTATATAATAATTCTACTAGTAACATTGCATGTTTATTCTTCATATTGTTAGCGCTTGACATCGTGAAACGATACCACTATCCAAACATTGTATTCATCAAACAATACAATACAATGCAATACAACACGATACATTATGAAACAACATATAACAACAATACAAACAAGTTGTTAGGTAAATAACGGATAATTTATTAATCAAAATCTGAACATATGAGCAAAATCGTTTAGTATTTTCGTCACCGTTAAAATTTAAATTTAGAGTATTTTCAATCTATTTTATTAAGCACTAGACCACATCCTTTGATGCATTTATTGTTGATCATATTATGAATTTATTGTTGTGACCAATTTGTTAACATAAAAACATTTAGGTAAGTGGATCCTTCAATTTAATGCATATGCATTTAAATAGATAATTAGGTGTATACATGATTATGAGATAGCTACCACATCTACTTTTAGCATTTTAGGAGCTTCAATTTAAGTCCAAATTTGAAATGTAACAGTAAAATAATTAACGTCATTTTGACATATTAAGTAATTATTGATTTTTATTTTTATTGGTTCAAATTATTGATTTTTATTTTATTTGTTCTACTTGCTAACTTTTGCTTTTTAACATTTCTAATATTCAAAATTTCACTGTTATCCTCGTATGCACCCCTTTATTTGATACATATTGGTAGGCTAATTATACAAAATTCCGGTTTACTACAAATAAAACCTGAAAGATTCATTTTCAATTTGAGATTATAAGTGAAGATTTAATTAACCTTACTAATTTTACAAAAGTCTTTAGCCTTATCAATTTTTCAAAAATAAAAACTATGAAAATTTTCCTTACATAATTTATTAAGGTTTTTATTGACATTCGCCTTTCCCGCTGATTTTTTAAAATATTATGTCTCATCTTCATCTTAATTTACTTGTTTTTTTATGGGAAGAAGATGAGTAGCTGCAACAATTGGATGGATATGTATATTTATTTGAAATGAAGAGAATCTCAAACACAAGAAAACAAAAAGATCTGCAATGAAAGTATGGTATAAACAGTTGTACTATAATTATAAAATAGTAAGTCATATTTTATATGAAAAGCATATATAATAAAGTATTTTTCTTATGATTAGTTCCATAATGATGTTTTTGGCTCATTCACTTTTGAGAACTCCATTGCAAAATTGTACATTTACTATTTATGACAGCTTTTTCAAGCGCTATTATTATTATATAAGTGAAAAAGACACTTTTCTCTAAAAATCAACCAAACAAAGTGGATTTTTAGACTAATTTCCAAATGATAGATCAGGACCATCTAATTGCCTATAAAATCACAAAGAGGGATTTATGACCACATACAACAAAAGGGACCCTTATTCCAATCAATTTGACACTTCCTTGCCAAGATATTATGGAACAACTAACCATATCATTATTTCTTATGCCCCGGTGGATATCAGAATTCTTTATTAGGACCCGATTAATTTGGATTTATATTGCATAATACAAAATTAAAGGGAAAATACTTCTTTTTTATAATTTCTTTTCTTTTCTAGGCCGAACTCGAGACTGGTTAATGATGAAGGGTTCATATCGATCCCACAACCTTTAGTGGTGTATTTTAATGTTAAAGTTATGAATTATATTACATTTTCTATGTACTTTCATTCCTACACATTTTGTTTGAAACTTGACGAATTGATCTCTCAATTCACACCAAAACTTAAATGTGGTAGTTATTGTTAGGGATGTCAATGAATATTTAAAAATCAATTATACCGATCGAACTGTATCGTAACGAATCGATTTTTAGGTTTCATTTAATAAAATCGTAGATCTTTATATTTTATAATTGTACTGATAATTAGGATAAGTCTTTTATTCTATGAAAATAAATCGAAAAAATACCGAACCACATCGAATAAATTTACCATGTAAAAAATATATTTATATATTAAGTTTAAAAATAATAAAGCACTAATTTTTTTTTTGGGCCTTGAAATTATGAAATAATTACAAATCAACAAGTAAGTAAACTGAAAATCCTAAATCCCAAACCTATTATGCTACTATTGAAACTAAATTATTTCCAACATATTCACTAGCAAGATACAAGGCATTGTAGCAATTATGAGTAGCAAACCCACAATGTATTGAATAGGGTTCATTTCATATGATTTTGAATTATCTTTTTGAATATTTAATCTTCTATAGACTTTATTCTTGAATCCCAGCATGGTTAATATCTTTTTGCTTGTGTAATTTATATTTTCTTGTATTTGCTTAGTTTATTTTTCACTGCTGTAGAACAATTGATGGACCTATACTCTAGCCATCGTTCATATTATCTTAATTCATCACCTTTCAAACAGTAAAAAATCTAAAAAGTTTTGCCAAGTCCAAAAAAAGTACGTATGCTATTACATTCTACTTCTACTAGTGACTTTTACATGACATCTAAAAAATATTACCGATAATTAACCGAACCGTACCGATACCGAAGAGAAACCGACATGATTGGGACGGTTTTGAAAAGTAGAATTTTGGTCATACATAACAAAATAACCGAAAAATTGGTATAATACAAATTTTATAAAATAAACGTCCGAACCGAACCATTGACACCCCAGTTATTATACTCCTTGTCATACTTTGCGAAAAGAGAAAAAAAAGGAGTTAATTCGCGGAAATTTATTAGTTTTAAAAAACTTATTAGTCTATGCTAAATTGCTAATTATATGATTAAAACATGATTCTTGCTTAATGGGAACAAAGGCTTTCACGGCCACGTTTTTGTTTTGTTATGAATTCATGCGGAAGAAGCTTTAAACTTTTATTCTTTGAGAAAAACGTAATTACACTCTCCCCACCTATCTGAACTTTTACTCACTTATATTTATTTGAATAAGTAATTTCAATAGATTGGACACATCTGATTCAACATTTGTTTGCTGGCTAACCATTTCAATAAACAAGGTAATTAGCTAAAAAGAATTATAACAGACTAATTATAATTCGACAAGTAAATAAGTTGGTTTTAATAATACTATTAATATGTGCCAAACAAGTTAAATTCACTCCTTATTTAGGTCACTAGTTGATAAATTTAAAAAACATGAATATAAAATGATCATATTAAAATAATGAGGATTGATTTCCTGACTGCACTAAGCTGACTTTTGCCTTTATCTGCTCTTTCTTTCTCATTTTTTTAAATGTTAAATTCGTACCACCATTGTGCACGTTTTCTTGATGATTAGGGGCGTAATATTCCCAATACAAAAAGATTATTCTTTTTATATTAGTGTTATAAATCAGTAAGCTAGGTTCTAATCTTTATATTTACAAAATAGCAAGGACTGTCCTGTTTTCCGATTGGTAATAAAAAATAATCTGTATTTGTAAAGTTATTGAAAAATAACCATTATTTTAGCTAAAACACGGAAAGTTCCTGCATAATATGGTAAATTATAGAGATCTTGAATTTAAACTTTCAGCATATTATGTTGGAACTCCGGCACATTATGAAATTTCAGCTAATTCTTTGGATTTTTAACGGTATTTTTGTTTCGATTTTATCTTTCAAAAAATAACTATATTTCGATTACTTTTGAAATTGTGACTATTTTCTCTGATTTTTTTTCCCTCACCTATTCATTCTGTCCTTTATGAATTGTGGCTTGCTTTTGCCCTATAATCAGGTTATGATAAATCGTAGAAGGAGAAGGAAGGGGATTTGTGGTGGCTTCACACCTGCATCTAGCAAAAATCTTGAATGGGTCAAGCAAAAAACCAATTCGTTTCCTAATAATATCTGTTCTCACGTAGTTAATAGAAGAGCATGAAAGCCAAAATACAACCGCAAATTAGTTTTTCCCTATGCAATCATATTTTAAGCATATTGGAAAATGTTATGACCTCTTCACGAATATACGTGAGCAAATAATAATAGCCACCATCACTTAACGGCGTGGCTAGTAATTAGTGAAGCAGGGTGAAGATCATGAAATCTCAGGTTTAAATTTTAGAGGAGACGTTAACAATAGACGATTTTTTTCTCATTTGTCCAAGTCTTGATGGACAATGTATCCCAGTACTTGTACTAATAAGAAATAATAGATATTTTGTGGAATTAATTGATGTGCGAACAAGCTAATCCGAACAACATGCTTATAAAAAAAAATTAGGCACTATGCGGGGGCGGATTCATAGGGTAAAATGCGGGGCACGTGAACCTATAATCTCTTTGCAAAATTAAATATTTTATGTACATATTTTCTAAAATTGATATAATTAATTAACTATTGACACCCATGCTCCAAGAAAGTTGAATGGTGCACTTGTTTGAAAGTTGAGTTATTTAGCAAGAAGAAGAGAGATCAATTCCTACTTAACACGGTACGTTTTTTTCTTTTTAGTAGTGCACACATATACTAGAAATTCTAGATCCGCCTCTCTGACACCGCGTATATGCTTCAAATTATGACTTCTCAACCACTATATTACACCTTCGGAAGTCGGGTGCCAACTAACTAGAGAAAACACGTGCAAGTGAAAACAATTGCATTACTGTCTTTTCTGTGGAAATTTAGGGCGAAAGAAGATTTAAGTCTAACTAATAGGAAAACTGTCCCTTTCTCACGGATTTGGCATGACCATTTCCAAATGCAAGTAACAATTCGTAATTGTAGGTATAAGCATTTTCCTATTAATACGTATTGCTGCATGCAACTAATGACGTTAAAACTTAAATATTCCTAAACAAAGATGCCGTTAGCTGATGCAGCAAATGTAGTACATTACTTACATTGCATCACGTCACCCATTAAACAAGAATTACAGCCTTTTCGAATTAGCTAATGCAGCAAATATTTGTTGGCATTTTCTAATTTTGATACACTATCAGTTTGGATTTTGGAAAGTCAATTTTGGCAAGAGTTAGTCCACTTGCTTTTGTTTCCCTCGACTTCGATTGCTACCAACCTTATAGGATCCCTTTCCGATGATGTCGAGGACCTGATACGGTCCTTCCCAATTTGGGCCGAGTTTTCCTTCATTTAGGTCTCGAGTGTTAAGGGTGACTTTTCTCAGAACTAAGTCCCCGATTCTAAAATGGCGAAGGTTGGCCCTTCGATTGTTACATTTCGATGCGCTGCTTTTGTGCAGCCATTCGGACGAGGGCGGCTTCCCGTTTTTCATCTAGTAATTTGAGGCTCGTATTCATAACCTCGTGATTTGACTCTTCCGTTGTGTATCGAAACCTGAAGCTAGGTTCCCCGACTTCGACCGGGATCAGAGTTTCGGCGCCATATACTAAGGAGAATGGTGTTGCCCCTGTACTAGATTTTGACGTTGTTCGATACGCCCAAAGGACTTCAAGCAAAATTTCTCTCCATTTTTCCTTGGCGTCGTTCAATCTTTTCTTTACATTCTGAATGATGGTTTTGTTTTTCGATTCGGCATGTCCGTTCCCACTAGGATGATACAGTGTCGATAAGATCCTTTTTATTTTGTGATCTTCGAAGAACTTTGTTATTTTGTTGCCGATGAACTGTTTTCCATTGTCGCATACGATTTCTGCAGGTATCCTGAATCGGCATATGATGTGATACCAGATGAAGTCTATAACTTCTTTTTCTCTGACTTTCTTGAAGGCATGTACTTCAACCCATTTAGAGAAATAGTCAGTCATAAATAGAAGGAATTTAGCTTTACCTGGAGCCGACGACAGAGGGCCGACGATGTCCATTCCCCATTTCATGAATGGCCATGGGGATAAGACTGAATGGAGTTGCTCTCCGGGCTGGTGGATCATCAACGCATGTCTTTGGCACTTGTCGTATTTTCGAACGAATTCCTTAGTGTCTTTTTTCCATATTGACCCAATAATATCCCGCTCTGACGACTTTACGAACCAGTGATTTGTCACCGGAATGGTTTTCACAAGTACCATTGTGAATTTCTTGTAGGACATAGTCGGTGTCTCCCGGTCCCAAACACACTGCTAACGGTCAATCAAACATCCTCCTGTATAAAGTTCCATCTTCGGCCAGAGTGAATCGTGCAGCTTCCGTTCACAGAGTCCTTGATTCCTTAGGGTCCGGCGGGAGTTTCCCGTTTTTCAAATACTCGATGTATTTATTCCTCCAATCCCATGTTATGCTTGTGGAGTTTATTTCGGCATGGACTTCTTCGGTCACTGACTTCGAAAGTTGCATGACAGTCTCCGAGCTGGTTTCATCGTCTTCGACCGATGACCCCAAATTTGCAAGGGCATCGGCCTCACTGTTTTGTTCTCGAGGTACAATGATGTAAGGTCCATTCTTTAAACCGATGTAATGTTACTTGAAATTTATCCAAGTACCTCTGCATTTGATCCTCTTGAACCTCGAAGATTCTGTTGACTTGGTTTACCACTAGTAGGGAGTCACATTTGGCCTCGATGACCTCTGCTCCCAAGCTTTTAGCAAGTTCGAGGCCTGCAATCATGGCCTCGTACTCGGCCTCATTATTAGTCAACTTAGAAGTTTTGATAGATTGCCTAATTGTACTGCCTGTGGGCGGCTTCAAAACAATGCCTAGCCCGGACCTCCTCACATTCGAAGCGCAGTATGTGAAAAGTGTCTACACCCCCGATGATGTACCCGATTTTAACAAAAGTTCCTTTTCAACCTCGGGTACGAGGGCTGGCATGAATTTGGCCACGAAGTCTGCTAAGATTTGAGACTTGATGGTCGTTCGGGGTTGATACTCGATATCATATCCACTGAGTTCGACGACCCATTTGGCAAATCGGCCCGATAGTTCGGACTTATGCAAAACAATACGAAGAGGATAAGTGGTAACCACACATATTGGGTGACACTGAAAATATGATTTTAGTTTCCTAGAGGCGCTTATTAGAGTAAGCGCTAATTTTTTTAAGTGTGGGTACGGGTCTCGGCCTCACCTAAAGTTCGACTAACATAATAAACGGAAAATTGCGTACCTTGCTCTTCTTGAATTAGGACACCACTTACCGCGACTTTCGAAACTGCTAAGTATAAGTAAAGTTGTTCGCCTGCTTTCAGAGTATGAAGCAATGGTGGACTCGAGAGATATCGCTTCAATTCTTCCAATGCATGTTGGCATTCCGGGGTCCAAGCAAAATTGTTCTTCTTTTTGAGCAGCAAGAAGAACCTGTGGCTTCGATCTGAACACCTCGAAATGAACCGGCCTAATGCGGCTATTTGTCATGTCAATATTTGTACGGCCTTAATGTTGTCCACGACTGTGATGTCTTCGATTGCCTTGATTTTATCGGGGTTGATTTCGATTCCCCGATTCGACACCATAAAGCCGAGGAACTTTCCCGAATCGACCCCGAAAGCACATTTCTCGGGGTTGAGCTTCATGTTGTATTTTCTCAATATATTGAAGGTTTCCGGTATATGTGTTAAATGGTCCTCTGCGCGCAGGGACTTAACTAGAATATCGTCAATATATACCTCCATTGATTTACCTATTTGCTCTTCGAACATTTTGTTCACTAGGCGTTGGTAAGTAGCACAAACATTGTTTAGTCCAAAAGGCATTATGTTATAACAATATGTGCCATATTTAGTGATGAATGAAGTATTTTCATGATCCTTCGGGTTCATTTGAATTTGATTGTACCCGGAGTACACATCGAGAAAACTAAGGATCTCGTGGCCGACCGTGGCATCGATCATGCGATCGATATTTAGCAGAGGAAAAGAGTCTTTAGGACATGCTTTGTTTAAATCTTTATAATATACGCACATCCTAAGTTTGTTCCCTTTTTAGGGACTACAACTACGTTTGCTAACCATTCTGGATATTTTACTTCCCGAATGGATCCTATTTTGAGAAGTTTGGTTACCTCGTCCTTGATGAATGCATGTTTTACCGCGGACTGAGGCCTTCTCTTTTGTTTTACCGGTCTGAACTTCGGGTCCAGACTCAATCGATGTGTTGTTATCTCCGGTGGAATCCCTGCCATATCTAAGTGGGACCAAGCAAAACAATCCATATTATTAATAAAAAAATTAATGAGTTTTTTTCTGAGTTTGGGGGTTAACCCCGTACCCAGGTATACCTTTCGACCAGGCAGGTACTCGATCAATATAACCTGTTCCAGCTCTTCGACTGTTGATTTGGTGGCGTCAAAATCTTCGGGAATAATGAAGGATCGAGGGATCCAGTAATCGTCGTCCTCTTCTTCCATTCCCTGTTTTTCCGACTAAGTCGAGGCTGGTGGCTATGGTTGCTATTTGGCCTCCTGTTTCCCTTTGACCTCTGATCCGTTTGTTGTCGAAAGCGCCGATATCGGTATTACCTCATCGACCGCGAAATTTTTTTTTGCAGCATGTTGTTCCCCATATGCCGTTTTCACTCCATCCGGCGTTGGGAATTTCAGCATTTGGTGGAGAGTCGAAGGGACTGCCCTCATGTTGTGAATCCAGGGCCTCCCGAGTAGGCGTTGTACCTCATGTCACCCTCGATTACATGGAAGTTGGTTTCTTGTATAGTCCCAACTACGTTCACTGGTAAAATAATTTCACCTTTAGTTGTTTCACTGGGCCATACGGAAACCATTCAAAACCCGAGCTTCAGGTATGATTTGATCTTGTAGGCCGAGGGGCTCTACAACCCTCGATCGAATTATATTTGCCGAGCTCTCTGGATCAATTAACACACGCTTAACCTGAATTTTATTCTTAAGGATAGAAATTACCAGGGTATCATTGTGGAGTTGAGAGATTCCTTTTGCTTCCTCATCGTTGAATGATACGGTGCCTTCTGGCACATAATCTCGAGTCTGTTTTTCCCTTGTAATGGATACTTTGGTGCGTCTGAACACGGGCCGTTGTGGAATATCGACACTGCCGACGATCATATGGATCACATGTTGTGGCTCTTCTTGTTCATTTTTCCTGTTGGCGTCCCTTTCTCTGAGATGGTTTTTGGCTCGATCGCTTAAGAACTCTCGAAGGTGACCCTAGTTTGAATAGACGGGCTACCTCCTCCCTCAGTTGTCCGTAGTCTTCAGTCCTGTGGCCATGTATGCCGTGATACTTGCACATTAGATTGGCTCTGGGAAGGATCAGTTTGTATACTTCTGGGCCATCTAGTATCTTTGATTCTCCAAATTGCCGACACAATACCTGATGCGTCGATATTGAAGTTGTACTCCAATAATCGTGGTGCCTCTGTGGGATCGGCATGCTTATCGAAACCACTTTTGCTCAAGAGTCCCCGAGAACTCTGTCCTCGATCGCACCTTCGATCATTTCGAATGGGATTGCGTCCGGGGCCGCCATTTCTGCGATCTGCGTTATATGGATGATATCGATCTCTGTTCGACCAAGGTTCCCTATAGATATCCCTCTGGTTTCTGCCTACGGGCCTGTTCGGATATACAGAATCAGAAGGGGTTCCCAGTTGGTCATCCTCGACTCAGATCTTCGGCTGGTACCGATTATGTACATCGGCCCAGGTTACCGCCGGATATTCAATTAGATTCTGCTTCAGTTGACGTGATGTTATCGAACTCCGTTCGTTCAACCCCTGAGTAAAGGCTTGAACAACCCAATCGTCTGTGACTGGTGGTAATTCCATGCGTTCCATTTGGAACCGAGACACGAACTCTCTCATCAATTTGTTATCCTTTTGTTTCACTATGAAAAGGTCTGATTTCCTCGTCGCAACCTTTATTGCGCGGACATGTGCCTTTACGAAAGAATCTGCAAGCATGGCGAATGAGTCGATGGAATTTGGTCGTAGATTATGGTACCAAATCATTGCTCCCTTTGATAGAGTTTCTCCAAAAAATTTCAGTAGAACAGATTCGATCTCATCATCTTCCAAATCATTTCCTTTGATGGCGCATGTATAGGAGGTGACATGCTCGTTGGGATCGATCTTCCCATTGTACTTAGGGATTTCCGGCATACGAAATTTCTTCGGAATGGGTTTCGGAGCCGCACTTGGGGGAACGACTTCTGCACAAACTTCTTTGAGTCCATTCCTTTGGCGGTGCCCCTGGTATTTGGTCAACCCGGGAGTTATACGTTTCTAATTTCTTATCATTTGCCTCAATTTTCTTTTCTCCTAATTCAATTCGTTTGGTGAGCTCCTCGAGCATTTTCATAACGGTGGGTCAGTCCCCGATTCATTGGCGTTTGACCTTTCTGGCACTGGTACGATTCAGCACACGAATTTTGATTCGACCCTACTCGGCGTTCGATGCTGATTTTGTAGCTGTGCAATAACGGCTTGTTGAGCCTGTAACATCTCGAATATTACTTGGAGACTGACTCCTCTATCTCCTCCTCCCTGCGTACCTCGACCACCAGATCGGCCTTCTCTACGTACGCTCCTACCGGGATTTGCGCCCAAATTTGCATTTAAGGCGATATGCGAACTGACGTCGACTATGTTGGAAATTGGTGCTCCCTCGAGATCAGCCTGAGGCACCTCGACCACTGGATTAGCTGCATTGTCATTTTCCCCGTGAAATTCGAGGCCATTGTCACCATGTGTGGGAGCTGTTTGTGAGTTTGACATGTTTTATCCTGAAAATAAAACATTTACAAGAACAAGTGTAAAATAGTGTGTGTTATCAGAATCAGTATTGAACAATCACTATTATCCTTAGCTCCACGGTGGGCGCCAAACTGTTTACCCTAAAATTTGGATAACAATTAAACTTATATTGTGATTTTAAGGATATGTGATTTCATTCAACGCTAATTGATAAATATGAAGGTAAATGACAGAATTGAATTATAAATAAATCAAACTCCAGTTTAGAATGAATCTCCAGCCCTCGAGTCTAGATACTCTCGAACTGATAAGTGCAAGAACAGTAGAAAATGGAACAAACCAATAAACAATAATGTAAGTGAGAAAGAAAGAGTTGTATTGCTTTAATCTATGTCAATGATCATGCTTACAAATTATTAGAACTCCTCTTTATATAGTAAAGGAATTTTACTTATGGTATAACTCTAATTACAGAAGGAAATCACATAATTAGTTAATTAACCGCTTCTGATTTGATCCGTTCTGATATTTATGCCATGATCCCCGACCAGTCACGGATATCTCTCTCTTCCGTTACTAAGCTATCTCCGGAATTACTTGGTGTCTGTTTCTCTCGGCTTCGATTGCTACCAACCTTGATCTCGAAAGAGACTTCGATCTCGAACTCGATGCCTTAGCTCCGTCATTTGGCCGAAGCTTACCTTCTATGCAACGTTCCAGTCTCGATCAAATAGCAAAATCGGGTCGCTCCGATTCACAACCGTATACATAATTAACATAGATAATCAAACTCCAAGAGAGCTAAACGACGCAAGAATCTTGAGGCTATCCTAGTTTGAGGAATCTTAGAGGTGACTGTAATGATCAAATGTATTGTTGGGTTTTATCTAATTAGATACGAGGTGTGAATAGAAAATGAAGGGAAAATATTCGGAAGGAAACTAAAAGTTTGAAGTTGTTTCCTTTACTAATGAACTTTGTCCCTCATCAGAAAAATGGAAAGAAAATCTTTGTGCTTATATAGAGAAGCACACCTTCTAGCTCTTAATGAGTTAAGATGTGGTGCCTCGCGTTATCGTCGCTCTCTCGCTCGCTCGACTTCGATTGATAATTTTTTGGACCAAATTTATTTTCCATTTTCTATTATATAATTTCTTTTCGAATATTTAATTTAAAATTCGCGGTTCCCAATTTTCGTTTTGAGTTTAAAATTCGCGACCAGGCTTTTGCCGAAATGGTAACTAATATGAACAGGTACCTTCGCACCTATTCAACCCAGACTGTTTGGCTATAAATTCAGAGATTTTGCCTTATTTTTCAGCACCGAAAACCTGCAAACTCTCCCTTTATCTTTTGCATTTCTGCATTATTATTTCCAAAGAAAACGTAAGCATCAGTGTGGTTTACTATCGTTTGTTGAGTTCGAGGAAGTTTTGTAATTTCCACAGCCAGTATTATAGAATAGTTATTCCGTTCTATCATAGGAGGAATTAATGCAATAATCTTGGGCATCAATGAGGATATTAAATTCCTTAAGTAAACATAGTTTTCTATTGGGCTCGGAACGGTTTATATTTGATTCTATTTCTTTCTTTTGTTTCTGGTTTTGTTTTATTTTGCAAAAATTATATTTTGGAATATAGATACTAACAAGCTTAAGAAATTTATATTTATTTCTGTGTTCATCTTACTTTCTGGTTCGGGAGACTAAAATCCTAGTGATTTTCTACTCCTGCTTTGGATATTAAAATCTTCGAATTTTCTACTCTTGTTTGAGAATAAAGTGTCTTTCTACTCAATCCGAGATTAAAATCCTTGTGATTTTCTACTCGGTTGTTTGTATTTGATTTGAAGATATAAAAAATTCACCAAGATTCTAATTCCGGTTGTGTCGATCAATGTTTTAAAAGGCGTTTTCGGGGCAAGGCGCACTAAAAACGCACTGAGACGATGGTGTGGGGCCAAAGTCTCAAGAGGTGTATGCCCAATAATTGGGAATGTACGCTCGGGCGTTTGAGGTGCGTTTTTTTAGTGAGGCGTAAGCCCCAGAGACTTTTATAAATTAAAATAAAATTTGTTGAATAAATCATTCATAAAATACCCAAATTCTCAAAATCCAGCTTCGTAATTACTCAAAAGTTTTAAAAAGGAACTGAAATGTGTTAAATTTAAAAGTCAAGACCTTTTTTATTGATTGAAACCCTAATTCATGGTCTTTCTCATTCTTTATCTTGTTGGCTAGTATGCTAATATCTCTCAAAAGCAACCAATATTTAATTTTTTTTTATAAATACAAGAGAACTTCATTCTCCTTCATAGCAACAAGTTTAAAGTTCAAATTGCAGGTTAGTCATCCTTTTTGTTCCTCTATGTAGAAAACTTTATTCTTTTCGACTCAAGTTACTTGTGCTTCTAAGTAGCGTATAATAGATTGTTTTGACTAGTTTTTTGTGGGAATGGAGCACACACACACACACACACACACACACACACATATATATATATATATATATATATATTCACATATTTAATAGTTTTCTTCAATTTTTATGCAATTTTACTTGTTTATAAATATTTACTGTAATTATATTATTTTATAAAATATTAAAAATTAAATACTTATGGGACTTACGCCCCGTGCCTCGGGGCTTACGCCTCGCTGAGGCATATGTAGAACACCTCGCCTTACGCCCACACCTTTTAAAATACTGGTGTCAATTTCTTTTACAGAAAAATGACAAGAAGTACTGAACAACAAAATGGTTCTGTTGGGACGAATACTGCAGCAATGACTACTGCGTCTTCAAGTCGCACAACTCCTGCACCGATGATGTCACTGGCAGAAAAGCCCGAAATTTTTTTTGGCGTGGACATCAAGCGCTGGCGGTAGAAAATGTTCTTCTACCTGACCACACTCTGTTTGCAGCGCTTTATCAGCGAGGACGTTCCAGTCTTGGGAAAAGAAACTCCGGCTAATGAGCGGTTTGTGGTCAAGGATGCATGGAAGCATTCTGAATTCTTGTACAAAATTTATATATTGAATTATTTGGAAGATGGCTTGTACAACGTTTACAGTGTCATGAAAACTTCGAAAGAGTTGTGGAACACTCTTGAAAAGAAGTACAAGACGGAAGATGCTAGACTTAAGAAGTTTGTTGCCGCAAAATTCTTGGACTTTAAAATTGTTGACAGTAAGTCTATCATAACTCAAGTTCAAGAACTGCAAGTCATCGTTAAAAATATTGATTATATTATTACTTCTAAATTTATGATTGTAGGTATGGTCATAAACGAAGCGTTTCAAATTGCGGTATTTATTGAAAAGCTGCCTCATGTGGGAGGACTTTAATAATTACTTGAAACATAAGCTCAAGGTGGTGACACGTGAAGACCTTATTGTTCGCCTACGGATTGAGGAGGACAACAAGGTTGTTGAGAAGAAGTCCCGTGGTAACCCAACAATAATGGAGAAAATATTGTTAAGGAAGTGTCTACAAGTAATAGAAAGAGAAAGAAGCGTCTGGTCCAAAGAATTACCCAAGCATGAAGAAGTTCAAAGGTAATTGCCACAACTGTGGAAAGGTTGCACATAAGGTTGTGGACTGTTGTGCACCGAAGAAGGACAAGAAGAAGAGTCAAGCAAACATGGTTGAAAAGAACGATGAAATGGAGGACTTATGTGCCATGCCAAGAAATGATGGGTTGATTCTGGAGCAACTCGCTATGCTTGTGCTAACAAAGAGTTATTTGCCTCGTATGTTATCGCAGGGCCCGACGAGACTATTTTATGAGAAACTCCGCAACTACAAAAATTGAAGGATTTGGGAAGAAATCTTTGAAGATGACTTCGGGCAAAGTTGTGACTCTAAACAGTGTTCTCCATGTTCCTGAAATTTGCAAGAATTTGGTCTCTGTTAGACTTCTTATCAAGAACGGTTTTAAGTGTGTATTTTTTTCTTAAAAAATTGTAATAAATAAGAATGATGTGTATGTAGGAAAAAGTTACCTAACTGAGGGCCTTTTCAAGTTGAACGTAATAGCTATTGACATCAATAAAGTTCAAGCTTCTTCTTACTTAAGCCAAATAATTTATGGCATGCACGTTTAGATCACGTCTACTTCAAAACTATTGCCGAAATTTGAATGCGATAATTTAAAATGTCAAATATGTGTGAATCTAAGTATGTTAAACATCCTTATAAGTCAATTGAAAGAAATTCAAATTGATGGATATAATTTATTCATATATTTTTATATGTAAATATTAAATATTTTAAATAAAACATAAATAAATATACCATATTCTCCATATCTTCTAACATACTATGTATGAGGAAGAGCGTATGAAAACTGAAGAAAAGAAGCAAAAAAGAGTGGGAATTGAGTAGTCAACCGGGAATGAAGAAGCAAATTAGCACCATAGTTGCGACAATGACAATTGGAAATCATGAAGCAAATTACATAGTTACAACTAACAAACTGTAGTTGAAACTATGGTTCTTCCGCTGCAGAATGAAACTCAATTGGCAAATTCATAGTTGCACCTACAATTTTCATAGTTGCAACTATGGAGAACCTTAGGCAAGAAAACTCTATAAATAAAGTGTGAATTTTGAATGAAGATGGAGTCTTACAGGAGAAAACTACTATTTGGTCTCTCTCTTGTCTTTAATATTTTCTACTAGTTATTTTTCTTTTAGAAGAATAATATCTCTTCATAAGTTCTTTGTTTCTAAATTAGTTTTTCCTTACTTCATAAAGGAGTAATCTTTTTTGTTGGGATAGTTGATGAAGCTTGATATATATATATATATATATATACTATCTCAGTTTAATACATCTGTGGCTTGAAACTTTCTTTTTATACTTTAAATTGTGCCGTAATAATAGTTTTAATTAATCATTATTATCACTTCTACATATTTTTGTCTCTAAGTTATTTTTATATTGATTTTGTAATTCTCACGAAACAAAATTGATATATAATAACCAATGAATAAATTAGTAGAGTGAGTAATTTTTAGTAAACTATTATTCCAAGTTCGCAATCTTGCTTGCCTCAGTTTTAATTCTCACGGAGAAATTGATGTAGGCAAGATTATTGATTTTTTTAGTAAAAATATTCTCACGAAGTTTTTACTACCTCTTAGCACAATTCAAGCAAGAAAAATATTCCAGTCTAATCGTCACTAGTTTTAACTCAATTAATCACATAACCTCACGGAGTTGTTATTAATTGACTACTTCTTAGTGAGCTAAATATAATTGTATTAGCAATAAGTAATTATTCCTCAAAAAAATACATGTAAAAACTGAGATTTTATTGAAATATATTATCAAGTGAATTCAACGATTCCCAACTCTTTTAAATTATAAATCTTCCGAAACTTCTTGGTTTTTGTTTAAGTAATTAACAAGCTTTAAACACCATTCAGTTTTCATCAAATTGATTCTCTCAAATAGTAATCGAAATATTAAAAGTTTGTAGCATAGATGTTCCAAACTCTGTGGGACGATCGCATAAACTATACTAGAATTTGATAAAGCACGAGCAAGAAAATTCTATACACATTGGCCTCGCCACAAATTCTTTAGACTTAATTCACACAGATATTTGCGACATGAAGTCAATACCATCTCGCGGTGAGAAAAAATATTTCATACCTTTTATTGACGACAATACTAGATACTGCTATATTTACTTACTTAATAGTAAAAATGAAGCAATTGAGGCATTCAAGCAATACAAAAATGAAGTTGGAACACAACTAAACAAAAAGATCAAAATGATAAGATGGGGTGCTGAATATGAAACACCTTTTGAAGAAATATATTTGAAATATGACATTATTCACCAAACACCGCCTCTTACTCACCGCAATCTAATGAAATTGTAGAAAGAAAGAATAGAACGTTAAAGGAGATGATGACCGCCTTGTTGATATGTTCGAGTTTACCCCAGAACTTGTGGGAGGAAGCTATTTTTACAGCAAACCAAATATTCAATCGAGTTCTCCATAGCAAAATGCAATCAATTCCAAAAAATGAAAAGGTAGTAAACTCAACTTAAAATATTTTAAAGTATTGGGGTGTTTGGCTAAAGTGAAAACTCCTAAACCCTAAAGGGTGAACATTAGACCAAAAATAGTTGATTATGTTTTCATAGGATATGCAAGAAATAGTAAGACATATCGTTTTCTGCTCCATTAATAAGAAAATCCTGATATTCATATTAATACAGTCATCGAATTCGATAATGCTAAATTCTTTGAGAATATTTATCTTTATAAAAATAAATGTGAGTCGTCTAGTGAAAAATCTAAGCGACCTCGAGAAGAAGCAAAGGAAAGTACGTTTAATAAGGAAAATCCATGACGTATTAAACATCAAAGGACAACTACTTCCTTTGAACCAGACTTTCTAACACTTATGTCTTCCTCGGAAATAAAATATCGGAAAGAGTCAGTCAATAGTGAGATAGAATCCATATTAAGAAATCATACTTGGGAATTGATTGATCTTCCTCTAGAAAATAAACATTTGAGACCAGGGATGGACGTAAACTCGTAAGCTACCGAAGGTAGGGTTCTAAGTAAATTTCAAACGGAAAATGAAAGTTAATGGTACTATTGACAAATATAAGGCGATATTAGTTGTCAAAGAGTTTAGACAATGAGAAGGTCTTGATTATTTATATACATATTCGCTGGTAATGAGGATTACATCTATTCGGGTGCTAATAGCGTTAGCCGCCGTGTATGATCTTGAAATCCATCAGATGGATGTGAAGACAGCCTTCTTAAATGGAGATTTGTAAGAAGAAATTTATATGGAATAACTTGAAGGGTTCGTGGTTCCGAAAAAAGAAAAAAAGGTGTGTTGACTTGTCAAGTCACTTTACGGATTGAAGCAAGCAACCAAGCAATGAAATGCGAAGTTTGACCAAACAATGTTGGCAAATGGATATAAGATTAATGAGTGTGATAAATGTGTTTATATTAAAAACACGCCAATCATATGGTCATTGTATGCTTATATGTTGATGATATATTAATAATGAGCAAAGACATTGCGAATATAAATGCTATTAAGTTATGCTTGCTAGCAAGTTTGATATGAAAGACATGAGAATTGCTGATTTAATTCTGGGAATTAAAATTCATAGGATTCCTCAAGGACTAGCATTGTCTCAATCTCTTTACGTTAAAATGGTACTTGAAAAATTCAAGTATTTAGATTTCAAAGTCGCAAAGATCTCGACTGATGTAAATATAGCTCTTACAAAGAATCTAGGTCAGAGCAAATCTCAACTGATTATGTTCGAGTGTTGGGAAGTTTAATATATATCATGAATAGTACACGACCTGATATACCTTGTGCAGTAAGTAAACTGAGCCGTTACACAAGTAATCCGGACCAAACTCATTAGATGGAAATGAAACGAGTTTTGGGGTATCTAAAACATACCCAGGATTATGCTTTGCACTACAATAAGTATCCTGCGGTAATTGAAGGATATAGTGATGCAAATTGGACCACAGGGTCATCAGAAACAAATTCCACAAGTTGATATGTGTTTACTATTGGTGGAGGAGCAGTGTCTTGGATATCAACCAAACAGACATGCATCGCTCGCTCTGCAATGGAGTCCGAGTCTATAGCTTTAGATAAGGCTGGAGAAGAAGCTGAATGGCTCCGAAATTTCTTGGAAGATATTCCATTTTGGACCAAACCAGTGGCTCCTATATCCATACATTGCGATAGTCAAGCGGCAATAGGAAGGCTGAAAACATTATGTATGACGGAAAATCTCGTAACATATGATGAAGACATAATTCCATAGACAACTACTCTCTAGTGGAATTATCACAATTTAAAAGATAATGTGTCGGATCCGCTTACAAAAGGCCTAAATAGAGAGGCGGTTGATAAATCATCAAAGGGAATGGGACTATGGCCGAGGACAAGTCACTGTGGCGGTAACTCTACCTAGAAGACTGGAGATCCCAAGATCTAGGTTCAAAGAGATCAAACAAAGTCATTAATGACAGTTTAATATTGTCAAATAAAATTTTGGTCTATTCTCATGATAGGACAATGTTCAATACCAAGTATAAAATATTAAGGCTTTTTAATGATTTCTAAGTTTGATACCGAGTATATCAAATAGTGTATCCATGGGATAACACGTTTAAGAATCACCTATACAAGTGTTAAGTGTAAGTCGCTTCAACGAGAATTTTGTAAAGCCATTTCTCTATACACTTATGAATCAGAAGGTGTTCATGGCTGAAACGAACACAACAATGAGAACCAAAGGCGGTTAAAAGGTTGATCGTGTGACTTAAAGGCAATTAAAGGGTTGATTGTGTGACTTATGGTTGTCTAGGTATACACCAAATTTCGACAATTTAAACATATCAGATCTACCGATTGACCGAGTATATCCGACATAAGTTCACTATGAAAAGTTCAAAGGGAAACCTACTTATCCAGATGCGATTAATCTTTGCTTGTAAATCACACAACTTTTTCATCCATGCATATTTTCAGATAGTCATTCCCCATTCATATGGGGGATTGTTGGGTTTATCTAATTAGATAAGAGGTGTGAATGCGAAATGAAGGGAAAAGCTGGAGGGAAACGAAAAGTTTGAAGTTCTTTCCTTTACTAATGCACTTTGTCCCTCATCGACTAGCTCGTAAAGAGTTAAGAAGAAGTGGTGTCTCGCGCCGTCGTCGCTCGCTCGCTCGGCTTCGAATTCGGTCAATTGATATGATTTTAAATTTATTTCCCATTTTCTGTTATATAATTTCTTTTCTAACATTTTTTCGTAGAATTTTAATTTAAAATTTGTGATTCTCAACGGTCGTTTTGAGTTTAAGATTCACGACCAGACTTCTGCCGATATGGTACCTCATATGAACAGGTACCTTTGCACTTATTCAACCCAGACTGTTTGGCTATAAATTCTAAGGTTTTGCCTCATTTTTCAGCACCGAAAATCTGCAAACTCTCCCCTCATCTTCTGCATTTCTGCATTATTATTTTCAAAGCAAAAGCATCGGTATGGTTTACTGTTGTTTGTTGAGTTCGACGAAGTTCTGTAATTTCCACTGCCGATACTACAAAACAGTCATTTCGTTCTATCCTGGAAGGAATTAATCCAACAACCTTAGGCAACAGTAAGGGGGTTAAATTCCTTAAGGAAACTTATGATTTGGTTAAGCATGAGTTTCTTTTTTCAAAGGATTAAATAGAGACAAAGACATGCAATTTGAACTCGCAAAATGGCAAAGCTAAGAACGCCTTTTGATGGACTGCTAGAAGCTGAAATAAAAGTTCGACTACAAAAAGTTCATCGTTAAGAATAGGACACAAAAGGTCAGCTTGTTCTCACGCATTAAAAGAGCCAATAGGACTAAATAATTGTTACTGTATATTTTGAGAAAGATTCTTTAGAAGCCAAGAACCAAAATGAATAAGAGCTGGAGTGTTCGACAAATTGTCTATGTACACATATAGGATTGGCCGACATGGTAAAAGGGGACCACAGTAAGATTCGCCAGAGTACTTTCTCATTTTTGTTTTTGATTTTTTTTGTCTATATTCTCCACAGAGCTGCTCATTCAGTACATTTTTTTGTATGCTTATTCTATTATTCCTTGTAGGAATTGACATTTCACTGTTGACCTCTAGAAGGAAAACGAACAAAAAGCACACTGCGTGATAATACAATAAACTTAAGTATATCCATAGCTACTAGTATTCTATACAAGGAGTCAGGAACAAGAATTTCAAGCAAAGACAAAAAGGGTATTGAGAACTGAAAGAGTACACTTATCGTATGAAGTGCAGCAGAATCAAATGGAAAGGCACCTAACAATTTTAATATCCAAAAAGAGGCCATTATTAGGAAGCGCCAACCCTCCAAAATGGATAACGTTACTCATGCTTTTGCCACCCTTGCCTCTTACTACCTAATATCATATGCGAATTTAGAAATTGGATTTAATCGAAAAGGTTCTCTGAAGACATTGTACAACTGAAATTATGGGTTTAGAATTTAATATGTTTTAAAATTTAGTGATTTTTCACATATATATTTATGTTCCATTTCAAAATACTTTCTTCGGTTGACCCCTTAGAATGTAGGTTGCATACGCGAGGCGTCACATTTTAGGGTAATGAAAACTAACAAGGTCTTGCAGCGATGCTGTTTAGAGGGTGCCATCAGCGAATACTAAATACCTAATGAGACGTTTGTTACATAGTAAATGAAACTAAGGATAGCAAAATACCACTACTACACTATGTTTCTGCTTGAACCTCAAAAAACAATGTACTACTATAGGCCCTGATACATACCTTAGTTTGTTGAATGCTTCCGAAAAGGGTGATTTACACATAGTAGATCACTGTCATGCTAGTGCAAGAAACACCCAGAAATGAAAGATGTCTTCCTTGACGGAATTCCATTCTGTTGGAAGAAGAAGGAAATCTAGTTTATTTTGAAATCAATTTATTTACATGGCTGAATCTCAAGCACAACATAACAGGGCCAAACGATGGATGATCATGGAAAATGAACATACCTTTAGTGGAATAGGAGGCAACACTACTATCTCTTCATATGATTATTTAATATGAGTATAGGACCCATGAAGACTATATGTGAATCTTCAGCTCAATGTCCATTCATCAGAATGATCAGGAGAAATTTCTTCAACAGATGTAACCCAGCTTGAATTTTCAAATAATAGAGATCCACCACTTGCTTTGTCACAAGATACTTCAGAGTTGCGAGAGTACCAGATATGAGAGTTGAATGACTGTTCAAATGATTGAGGAGCAGTTTCTCTTGGGTTTAAACCATACAAGTTGTATTTGATCTCCTCATTTGTTAGACCAACTGTATCTTTTCTATGAGGTAGTCTTAAAGTATGATAAGCAGATAAACTCCTCTGCAACCGGGAACTGGTTGCTGACAGGAAATTCCTGCCGAATGTATTCAAGGCAATTCGCAAGAGTTCATCAGAATCACGATGATTCTTCTCAAGATGACCAAGATAAGGGACAATAACATTGCCACTTTCAAATGCATTCTCAGGATTATAATCTTCCAGAGAAGTGAGATCCTCTGAGTAACATAACAAGGGTTGGTCACACTGGTCCAATCTTGCAACTCCACATTCCTCATGTTCAAGAATTGTTCCAAAATCAGGATTATGATCTTCCAGAGAATTAAAATCTTCTGAGTTGCATAACAAGGGTAGGTCAAACTGGTCCAATCTTGCAACTGCACATTCCTCGTGTTCAAGAATCATTCCAAAATCCCTGGAGCAAAATTTGGTAGGAAAGAGTTTCTGCTGAAAATTGTTTGAACGAAAATATGGCAGTGCATCAAAGTATGCAGAGTTTGTAAATAAAGATGACAGTGCCAGTTCATCAAGCTTCTTTTCCGTACTCCGCTGGTAATCAGCATGCGGTAAGGTGGCTATTGGTGAACACATTTTATTCCCTCCGCTAGTAGCAATGGCTAATGCGGGATCATTTTTCTCCTCATTGAAATCCCAATCTAAGAATAAGTTTTGTGCTTCTCTGCTTACAGGTATATTTTCACTATGAAGTCTATCCGGTAGGAGATGATCAGCAAAACCATGCTGGTCAAAGGATAATGAAGGCAGTGAATCACTCTGATCCCACAAACTTATAATTTTGTTGTTTGAAATTTGACTATTATCTACATCTTCACAGAGCAAACCAGTTTCTGCGTCATAGTCGATGAGATGAAAGGAAGAATTGAAGTTATCCCATTCTAGGGGAGCTCTCTCCTTTGGCCTACAAAAGAAATTAGTGAGGCAGCCATCAGTCTGCGTCATCCTATATTCTGGTACTGTAACATCTTCTTTGTGTTTTGAATGAGGTCGCGTCGCATGATCTGGCTTATCATGTGCAAGTGAGGTAGTACTTGACTTTTCCCCTTTCCTGACCTTTGAATCCCAGAAATCCTGAATTTCCAAGTAACAGAAAGTCGGGAAAAAAGAAAAGAAATTTGACTTATATAGTTGCTGAGAAAGCTAAGAGATCATACTTCATCCTCCTTCCTTCTAGGAAACAGCCGGCTGAGAAGTGCAGAAACCAAATCAAACCTGGAACCGTAAGTCAATTTGAGATGGAACTTATCAAGATATCAAAGCAACTGAAAACATTAATCTTGATGACCTTTCAGAATTGAGTTTTTTGGCATCAAGAAACAGTGCATTTGCCTGCTGACGTAGTTTCTGTCTCTTTGCAGCAAAAATTCCATTACCAGAGCACTGGCTCCCTAAGAGTGATAAGGAAGATGTAAATGTTCTGAACAAATGTTTACGTCTAAGTCTAATCAGTTGGCTGAGGGTAGTGAAATCAGTCAACTAAGACAACAACAGAACACAGACGAAACAAGATATAGATATGATTTCACCACTTCATAAAACCAATGGAGCACATATTCAACAGACAAGGTTTCCATTCTTGTTTCATCATGACTAAAAAAGGCCTCTTGGAGTCTTGCTAGTGTGGAAAAAACTACGGCCATAAGACTGCTAATATAAGGAAACACTTGGTAGAATGAACTTCATCTAGCTCAAACGACTTAAGGATTATGCTGGAACTTTTATTAGACATTAGCGCCAGGAGGTTTCTCCAAGCATAGAGCACCAAATCCTTCCTGAACTCTTAGCAAGAAAATGAAAAGAATTGAGGAGAAAGCCTGTCATGCTGATTCAGCAGTGTACAAATTGCTGTGCTTCTGCATCAACTATTGTACTGAATGTATGACATTGATATTTACCTCTGTTTAAACACTAGAATAACTTCATAGTAAGGAGCATTCAGATTGAAAAACAGAAAGCTTCTTTCTTAGTGTGAAGGATCCAGTAATAACATTTCCTAGAGCTTTCTTTTTCTTCTTCTTTCCTTGGATAAAGATAAATGCTCACTAATAAGGCAGTCATTCTAGTTCTTCTCGTATCCATCTCACAAGTCGATATTTATCCATCGAAAGAGAGAGGGTGAGGGATGATAGCATAACTATGCAGCAGACAGAATCCTAAGTGATGAATCAATGTTTCAGAGAGAACTGAATGGCTGATGGAAGATAACCTGAATTATTTGATGGACCTGCAAGGGGTGACAGGCGCAAATTTGAATCTACAGGAGTCACTGCAGTTGGGAGTGAAAAGGACTTAAGTTTTGCCTCCTTGGATATACCAGAGTCAAGATGCTTATATTACTTGTACACATTATACTCTGCTTCCTACCTATGACCCCATCAACAGCTGAAAAGGACTGGTGTTCATTAGTCTGATATTCCTTTTCTACTTGAATTGGGATTTTAAGGCCCTTATTTGGACACTTCAGCACGTTGTGTGTGCTCGCTGTGTCTGCATATTAGGCATGATTAGTTAAATCCTTCTAATAAAAGGTCGTTTCTGAATAAAACAAAGCAAGCAGAATTTTCTTAAAGCTTTTGAGGAACCAGAAAGTTTAGTAGCTAGAATCAAAGTGCAACCCACCTGAGGTACTATTCTTTGACAGTTTACTCCTTCTGTGGAGAAGATCCGAATTACTATGGCCAACATCCTTTTTCAACTTCTTGAAGAAAGCATATTCTGAAGTTTTGGGCATATCAGCTGCACTACCAATACTATCACTTTTAAAGAATTTAGAGGTATATATTTGAAACAGTTAACATCTTCTGAAATCATACAATGGTTGGGACATAAGTAATAAAAAAGGTAGTTCAAAATAAAGAAAACCCTTACATCTAAGGTTGCGAGCTGTCTGATATTTATTGGAAAATACAACTCTTCCAACATTAGGAAGAGGATCTGCTTCCATATCCGGGGATGTGACATTTTTTGCCTTGATTGCATCTAACAGTGAAAAATTACTACAAACTTTATGTATAGCAGGGTACAAAGGGAGGGCATAGGTCTAATATCAAGCAAAAAATTGTTAACGCAAGAATAAATGAGATAGAGGAAAAATGGCTAACGAATGAAATCAAAATGCAAGAAACGAATGAAGACATACAATATATTATATAAAGATAATGAATTAATGATACATCCATAGTAAGTCCAACTCTCTCCACTTAGTCCAAAAGCAAAACGCATATGAAGCAGGTCATCAGTAGTAGTGTTTGCTGACTGCTGATACTTGCCAACATCTGAAATGATTCGGGTTCATACCATCTTTATTGCTAGTAAAATGCCATTGACATGAAAGACATCAACATAAAAATGGCAAACAAGAGACTTCAATAATAAGGGGGAGCGCTTAAATATAACACCTCCTTTGCTTGCATTAAGACTTCGATTATTTAAGGTTAAAGCAGAGAAATTTTATTGTAATCACACCTCCAAATCCATTCTTTCAATGATCATCTGGTTTTGGCAGTGGAAATAAGCTATTTTGTTAGGAAGCTTTCAAAATGAAATGAGCGTCAAGACACATCTGTATTGCTATAATAAGTAAGATATTGAAGCTTAAATAGAGCGACATGGACCCAAACTCGCTTGGAACTGAATCCTAGTTGTTGTTGTTGTACTAAATAGGATACAAAAACAAACAAATGATGGAAAAATAAAATGAAATAAATGAAATCCAACAAATGGCTGAAGCTATACGATATGACATACAGATACCAATATGCCATTGTTGAACAACCACTATGACCCATTAATCCAAAAGAAAAACACACGATCTTGAAGAAGGGCACAATGGGTGCTGATATGCGCCAAGGATCTCAAACCATTCACATTCATAGCATCTTGATGGGTTTCGCTTAACATGTGGCTGATGATAAGAAGCCTATCAAAGGAAAAAAGGTAGAATCTATGACCTCCTTCAATCATAGTGGGACTATGATGGTTTGAGGTAGCCTTGAGTTAGAACAACAAATATGTCTCAATCCCAAACAAGTTGAAGTCGGCTATATGAATCTTCACTGACCACATTACTCCATTTAAACACATCTCATACTAATATTTGGCAAATACAAATAAAAAGTATTAGTATTTCTTTATATTTTCTAAACATATAAATCTATAAAAGGATAAACCAATCTTTGGAAGCAAGGACCTAGAGTAAAAGTACTAACTTCCAATTCTGAGAAGTTACCAAATCCACAAAAACCCACCTCTCGTTAGTCAACTTCATTTCCTGGTGGCTACTCTTATGGACTTTTTCACATAATGCTCTGGCCCAAAAGAACTTAATTTGTTATCATTGTTACAATTCATGCACAAAGATAGATTCAGGATTTCAGGTCAGTGAATGCAGAATACTAGAAGACTACTTCCCTTTTTTGAGACTATAGGTTCGGAATACTATAAATATATTATACAAAACTTCTAAATAATATTTCTAGGTTTCGAATCAAAGCGAAAGGTGCAGCTCCAGCCACTGCCTTCTAAATACATCCACCGATGTTCCTGATGATACACAGACCATTTTACAGTGAATCACACCAATATTTGATAATGTGGAGCAGCAAACGTAATCCAGTAGCTGAAATAAAATATCGAGCAACCAATAATAATATAAATTTCGACTAGACTCAGAAAAAAACTGCAAATTCAAGTGACAATCAGTACCGGATCTTGCATCGTCGAGGCCCTGAGGTTGAGTGACGATTCCAGCTGAAGAGCTTAGGGTTTTTGCTGGAAGTTTAATAGCGGATTTGAATCTTCGCCTCATTACGTTATGGTGATTTTCCTGAAATTGAATTTTGGAAAACCTAAGTGCAGTGATCAATGAAGCTTTTCAAATTTGATTCCTTCATTTATAAGACGAAGAAAACGAATTTAGGCGCCAAGGCGATTCAACTTGCGCGGTTGGGCTTGCTGGAATTGCTTAGATAGCCACTTTGAGAATCCCTGTTTAAGGTTGAATTACAAGAATAACCCGCAATAGCTGTTAAACTTGAAGTTCTGACCATGGAGCAATCGACGGTCAAAAGTTAAAATCTTTTGCATGTTTAAGGCATAGTCAAAGTTCATAAATTTTTATAAATCTAACCATTTCAAAATCTAAACTTCGAAATTTTTTGGAAAAATGATATTGTATAGCCGCTCTCAAAATAATAGCTGGAAAAAAAAAAGAAAAAGAAAAATATATATGTTATATATAAAAATTATATAAATTTATATACTTTTTCGACTACCAAATATAAATAGTTTCTAACGCAGGCTAACAGTAAAAAAACCCAATTTTTTTAACAATGAGTGTGAAGTTTGGTTTGAAGTCTAAAACTTTATTGTCTCCAAGTTTTATTTTTTGTCTAATTTTTTTGTCTGAAGTTTCAATATTTGCCTAGTCTTTCGTGTGAAGTTTTACACAAATATATGTAATTTTTGTTTGAAATTTAACCTAAAAATCTGAAGTTAGCTGCAACTCCTCCTCCATTCTTCAGCTTCAAATTTCGATCTAACCCTCCTCAAATCGGCCTTGGCGCTTTTCAAGGTAAAATCTTATTTGCATCGGGTGCTTAAACCAAACCAACAAATGTATGGAATTTTTACACAAGTAGCCAAGCGAATTTACTATTTACTTTTTCTAGCTAATATACATAAATTATACACTGATTATATATAATTATACATTATGTTATAGATATAGTTTTCTCCCACGACTTCAGTCGAGCATCTCCTTATCTTCTTTGATCGTCGTTGCTCACGAGCCAGTTAAGATATAATATTTTTTATGAATAAGAGTTAGTGTCAAGGTAGAATAAACAGTCAAGGCAGGACGGAGTGAACCGATCTCAGTCAACGGGACTCACAATCGCCTTGATTGTCGGTGTAGTCCTCATTCTTGCTAGCTCACTTGGATTCTCTCTCACTAGCTTCCCTCTTTCTTGTCTCACTCTGATTCTGCACTTGCCGAGTGAGCATAGCTTGCAATTACTCTGAGACTCGCTAATTTCTCTGATCCATTTGCTTATTTTTCTCTCCTTTTGCTAACAACTATTTTTAATTTAAACGATTGGGTGACAGCTATCTAGGTTAATTCTTCTATATGTCTCGTGTATATATATTTTTTAATACTTAACTTGGTTAGATTATTTTCACTTTGATTTGTTGATTGCTGAGGTTAATTATTTAGTTTATGTATAAACATCTAGTGTGAATGAGTATTTACCGGTTTCCAAAATTCGGATTTACTTTCGCCCAACTAATTCAACAAGTTTTAGCAATACGCAAATAATATTATTCAAATACATTCCAAATTCAGCTTTCCACATCAAGCTTTTCAGTTATTGACAATGGTGGTTCTGATTTTTCCTTCTCAAATTCAAGTCACTAACACCATTCAAGTAGTTTGATCAATTCAACCTTTGAATTTTCAGCTTCAAAATGAAATACGAACCTTCAATTTCTTTAAGTTAATCTCTCTAAAGGGAAATTGAAACATAAAAGCGAAAATCTGTTTTTCATAATGTCCTTTTTTCAAGTATCAAGTATTTTTTTATTTGTGAACTATGTCACATCAAAGTGTACTCTTACAGATAATTTTTGACAAACTAATCTAAGGTGTTAAATTTCACATAAATATTGATAATCTTAAATGTGTGATTTTATGAGTTTGTATATTTAAGCTTAATATATGAGATTCTCTTAATACCTAACCTAATTCTAATCTGATAGGGCACTTGAAAATATCAAAGTATGACATTTCAGATTAACTCTTGTTGAGCCATTTGAGTTATGTAAAGATATGTAAGCTAGAAGAATATTTAAGGTATATTGAGTCGAACTTTTCCATAGAAATATTTCTCCAAAATTCCATCTTCTAAGTATATCTACAAGTCTAAAAGTTTTACAAAATTTTTAATGCATGGTTGTATGGAGAGGAAAAATCATGCCCTATCTATATGTTTTGAAATAATAATATACAAATTCTATATTTCAAAAAGTGTTGTGATTATATATGTTTCCAAGATTTAAAATTAATATCATGATATAATTTTTAAGATTAAAAATATAAACATGGTAATAAAGTTGTTTCATCTATGAAAAGAAAAAACCACTGAAAATAGAAGTTTATAACTATCATGTATAGTATTACCCCATACAAAAATATGTCCCGTACACGACTTGCGACTAGAGAATGAAACAAAGAACACAAAAAGTAATGTTAATGAGTCAGGAATCAATATGTTGTAGTATTGTCGAAAGAAAAGTAATTAAATATTTGAGTAAGACCACGATTGGAGAGGAAAAAATAATTGAAGATATATTACTAATCTCTGCATCTAATTCAAGAAATCAAACTATTGATTTTGCTCATTAGTAGTATTCATCAAGTTTGCGTTAAATCTTTCAATTGTTTATAAAGAACAATATTAGTTCTTCCAATTGGAAAGTATTACTATATATTTATCTTCATCGAATATATTTATATAATAGTAAAAAATAGTAGAAATTTCTTCTTTTCTTCAAACTAAATCCTTCTTAACTTACGTCAAAGACTTTACCATTCAAGCTAAGATAGAAATATCCTAAAAAAGACCAAAAATTATTCGAGGAAAAAGATATTATACACGAGGATATACATCATATTCAAATAAACGCTTTACAGATTTTTTCCAACTAGTAAACTACACAAAAGCATAATATTCATTTAATTAAAATTTATGTTTTTAAGAGATCTTTTATATCACAAATTTTACAAGAATATGGAAAAATTTGTCCTTAAATCAAATGATGTCTCACCCCATCCGTGTCCGTCCCCTCTCTTCCACTTATATAGAAATTAGAATGAGAATCCCAACCCTAAACCCCTACTTCTATGTGATGCACCATCGCTCTTCTTTTCCACCTAGGCCTAGAGGCGGACCCACCATATCGGCTACGGGTTCGATCTAATCTGTAGCTTTAGTGTAAATCATGTATTTGTTTAAATTTTTTAGCTATATATGTATAAATTATTAATTTAGGAACCCAATAACTTAAAAGAATTAGGATTCTGAACCCATAATCTTGAAAGCCTGACTTCGCCGCTAACTAGGCCTTATCAATCATCAATATAATTTTGGAAAAAATTCAGAAATAACCAAGTTTACAAGGGGTCATTCAAAAATAGCCACAGTTTCAAAAGTAATCGAAATTTAACCACTTTTCATTAAAGATTAATCTGAACGAAAACACTGTTCAAAATCCAGAAAATACTCCAGCATATTTATACTGGAGTTCCAGCAGAGTATACTGGAGTTCTAGCATAATATACTGGAGTTCCAGTATAATATACCGGTCTAGCATAATATGTTGGAATTTCACACTCAGGTGCTCCAATCTCCAGTATATTATGCTGGAACTTTCCGCGTGTTGGAGTTTCATACATAGGTGCACCAATCTCTAGTATATTATGGTGAAATTTTACGTATTCCAGCAAAATAGTAATTATTTTTCAATGAATTTGCAAACGTTGGCTATTTTTGAATGACCAGTCCGAAAACTGGTTAGCTCGTGCTATTTTTACTATAATTTTTGATGATCCATTAGTGATGTTTGGGATCAACTAGGACATCAATTGTGTTAGGTAAAAATTAGTTTGCGAGTTTTATTGACGATCATACAAAGCCTAGTTGAATTTATCTATTAAGGAAAAATCTGATGTAAAGAAAATGTTTAGTTTTTATGCGGTGATTGAGGCACAATTTCACGAGTATATACAATCCACCGGTGAATTAGTTTATGTTGAAAATTAAATCAAGATTAATTAGTATTCCTAAGTTGTCTAGGATTTGGTATTTACTAGTTTACTTGATTCATGTCTAGTTAGGTTTTGTTTACCAATTTTATATTGGAATAGGTTTTTGGTTTAGTAGTATTATAAATAGGGGTGCTACTACATATTTTTTATTGTGGAGAGGAAGCTATGATGTAGAGAGATTCAAGAGTTTATGAGTTTTGAAAAAACCTCCTACCACGTTCTCTCTCTAGTTTAATAAATTTCTTTTGTTGAAGTTTTTGCTTTTGCCTAAATTATTCTTGGGGTATTTTCAACCCTTCAAATTGATATCAGAGCCTGTGTGAAATTCTGTCATAGCCGGTAGGAGATCCAAAAAAAGAATATGGATACTCTATTACCTAATTGTCCAGCTTTTGTGTTTGAAGGAAAAAGTAATTTGAAATTTGGTATCAAAAGATGAAGAATTTTTTTAAGGCTATTGGATTATGGTCCATCATTGATGAAGGATTTGAGGAACCTCCAGAAGGCACAACATTGACGGGTGATGCAGCTATGTGATTGGAGAAGAAAAGACATTTAGATTATAAGGCACGCTACTATCTCGCCATCAAAGTCGAATTGTATGTATCTAAAAATTATTTGCATGCAAAGTCATCAAAGGAGGCTTGGAAAATCTTGGTGAAGTCAAATCGAAAAGTTGTTGACATAAACAGGAGAAACTACAAAAATATAGGAGTCAATTTGAGTTGACTCGTATGAGACCAATAGAGCCCATCAAACAATTCTTTACAAGAATTACTGAAATAGTAAATGATCTAAGGACCAATGGAGAAGTATTGGAAGAAGTTAAAATTGTTGAGAAAATATTGCAGTCTCTCAGTTTAAGTTTAACAACAAGAAAGTTACTCTTGAGGCTACCAAAGATCTTAGCACTCTCAGACTTGATGATTTAGAAGACGAATTGCTGACATATGATAGATCATTGAATCAACAGAAAGATGAGACAATGGAGGGTGCATCGCAAGAAAAGGATGATCAACCAAAAGAAAAAGAATACACATCAAATCCCGTGGATATAATCAAGAAGGCCAAAATTCAGAAATAGGGGAGAAAAGAAGAGAAGGTGCATGTAATTTTTGTTGTGATAGAGATTATTGAATGCAAAGGAAAGTCAAATAATATTCAAATTGATCTTTCAAAAATTCATGCGATTGATAAAAAGGAAGATTTAGTTGCAAGGGATGCCAGTCCAAAAGAGGTTGATATTTCACAAAAAAAAATTATTTGATGGTATTGAAGATGAACCCAGTAATGAAAGAAGCAAGATGGTTCATCAAGAGAAAGTTTCTAATGATCCACCCAAGCTTGAGGCAAAAATAGCTTGAGATCCAGAACCATACCAATGCATGACAATAGATATTGAAGATGCAATCAATTTCGTGCCATTGTTCGAAATTGCATGTCTCAAGGAGCATGGTGAACTGTTCGTTAACGATATTATTCTACAACCTATAAAATTGCCTATTGGAGTTGATTGGGTGTACAAGACTACCCACAAAGCAGTTGGAGAAGTAGATGGTTTCAAATTAAAGAAAAAATATGTTGATAATATATTGAAGAGATTTACCATGGTTAAAGCCAAATCATATACAACCAATATTGAAGAGAAATTGAAGTTAGCTAAAGATGATACTCGCGATTTTATTGATGCAACATATTTTAGGAAATTGACGGAAAGTCTAAGGTACTTGACTTTTACAAGGCTTGATATTACACATGATATGCTCAAGCTTGAATATCTTCGTTTAAGGGAGGCTGTTGGAAATTAAACCAAGATTAATTAGTATTCTTAAGTTTTCTAGGATTTGGTATTTACTAGTTTACTTAATTCATGTCTAGTTAGGTTTTGTTTGCTAACTTTATATTGGAATAAATTTTTGATTTTGTAGTATTATAAATAGAGGTACTACTACGTATTTTCTATTGTGGAGAGGTAGCTATGATGTAGAGAGATTCAAGAATTCATGAGTTTTGAAAAAACCTCCTACCACATTCTCTCCCTAATTTAATAAATTTTTTCTATACAATCTTTGTTGAAGTTTTTGCTTGTGCATAAATTATTCTTTGGATATTGTCAAACCTTCAGTTTAGATATTTCGAAAAAATGGATATAATTTAAGAATCAGGGTAAAAATTTGGCCATCACATTAAATTTTTAGGGAGTATATTTATCCAGCCCAACTTCCTAAAATGAAAAGCATTGACAATCAAAATTCTGGCAAATTGGAACCCCATATTGAGATTTTTTTTTCATAGTTTTCAAGTTGTTTTTTTTTGTCTTTTTAAAAAAAAGTGTGTTTAGATACATAGTTCATAGTGTGTTCTTCTCAATTTATTTTAAATGTATACATTATATACTAATTTCTAAATAACCTGTAACTTTTTTAAGATATTCTATTATCAACGTTGATTTTTTCAGAGATGATCTAACTAGTCGGTCGTCCCGTAGAAATTGCATTATTATTATTGTTATTGACTTGTCATAGGTTGGTTATACTGTTATTGATGTGTTAGAGTTGGTAGGCTTGAAATCGGAATGGTTGTAGTGAGATTTTAGTCGCTTAGTCTTTAAAAATAGCCTTGAAATTGGAGAAGTCAACCGAGAGTTGACTTATTGGTAAACGACCTCGGAATACAGATTTTATGGCTCGGATGGCTTCGTTAGGTGATTTGGGGCTTAGGAGTGTGTTCGGAATACTTTTGTGATGTCCGGTGTAGAATTAGGCTTGAATTGGCGAAAGTTAGTTTTTGGTGATTTTCGATTGGCAGTGGAAAATAGGCTATCGGGGTCGGAATGGAATTTCGGAAGTTGAAACAGGTTCGTGATGTCATTTTGGATATGTCTGCAAAATTCCAGGTCAATCGGAGTTGTTTTGGATAGTTTCGGCATCGTTGGAGAATTTTAGAAATTTCAAAGTTCTTAGGCTTGAATTTGATGTGATTTTGGTGTTTGATGTTATTTTTAGTGTTTCGGGAGTTCAACTAAGCTAGAATGATCATATATGAAGTTTTGGTATGTTTGGTTGGGGTCCCGAGAGGCTCGGGATGGTTTTGAGTGGTTAACGGGGAGTTTGGAGTGCTTGTGTTGCCGCTGAAGTTGTTGGTGCTGGTGTAACCGCACCTGCGGATGGGTCATCGTAGGTGCGGGCCCGCAGGAGCGGAAGGAGGCTCCACAGGTGCGAGACTTGGCCAGCCAGGGAAGAGGTCGCAGATGCGTATAGTGGGCCGCACCTGCGAAGTCGCAGATGCGGAATGTGAATCGCAGGTGCAGAGTTAGGTCGTTTAATAAAAAGTCGCAAGTGCGGTTATTTTGACCGCAGGTGCGGTCCCGCAGGTGCGAGACATGGGCCGCAGGTGCGGAACCCCCGGGGCAGAAAGTATAAATTAAAATCCTTCGCGACCATTAGACCTTTTAACACCATCTTTGAACGGGAAGAAGCTATTGAGGCGATTTTGAAGAAGGAAAATCAGTGTTCTTCATAGAGGTAAGTATTTTGGACCTTAAAACTCGATTATAGGTGATTAAGGAAAATAATCTCAGTGTTTAATTCATGAAAATCAGTAAAAAAAAAAAGGTGGGGTTAGGGCTTGAGAGTATGAGACTTTTAGGGGTCGATTTAAGGGTTCAAACGAACTTCGATTTTAGCGTTCTTGATATGTACGGACTCGTGGGATGATGAAGAACATTTTGGTATAAATTTTTTCGAATTTCGAAATGCGGGCCCGGGGATTGGGTTTTGAGCTAAATTTGGTACTTTTCAATTGGAATTCATTCCTTAAGCATAATTTGATGATAAAAATCTGAACTTGGTAGATTTGGATCACTCAGAGGCCGGATTTTGAGGCAAAGACATTGCGAAATAGTATTTTAGCCGGTTTTGAGGTAAGTAACATTTCCAAACTTGGTTCTGAGGGTTCGAAACCCCGAGCTAAATGATTTATGACTATAATCGAGGTGACACGCATGCCAAGTGACGGGTGTGCGGGCGTGCACCGAGTATTTGTGGCCTGGCTTATCCCATGACACAACTTAGTGATTATTCCCTGATGATATATGTGCTTCTGTTAATGTGGTGATTGTGAACCTGTTAGGAATCATGTTAAGTATAAATGCTAGGCTTCACGCCGAAAATGCTGAGACCTGAGTGGTCATATATTAATGTCTCATTTTTGTGATTATTTGATTTCATATACTCAGTCATGTTATAGCATATCACTTCATATCTCAGTCTCAGTGTTGTTAATTATATGCATACTTATCATTGTTTCGGGTTGATGGATGCATCTGTGATCCATGTGAGTGAGACTGAAGAGTAATGACTGAGTAAGGCCGAGAGCCTGTTATTGAAACAGTTATGAGATCGGACTGCACACCGCAACAATACTTAAATCATGCCTTCGTTGGTTTGATATAGCGCTTGGGCCTCTCCGGAGTCTTTACACCCCCAGTGAGCGCATTGATGTGAGGGATGGATCTTCCCTGGACATGGATCTTGTCCGAAGTGGATGTTATGTGAGGGATGGATAATCCCTGGACATGGATCTTGCCCGTGTATTCCGAAGATGGACTTTCTCCGTGGGGATGGATTGGCCTTTTTCCTCAGTACGGAGTGACTACGGTCACCAATGATTATGTACATTACGGGATGGACTTTTCCCTGGGTCTGAAAGCCATATACGGTACTGAGTGGACTGTTGTGTGAGGGCTGTGAGCACTATGTGCATATCCACACTGGTTTCATACATATATGTTATGATGGCATGTAGAGTATACTGACATACTTGACATATTTACTCATCCTGATAAACTGTTAGCATGTCTAAATTCTGTATATTGTTTATTGTATAATTTTGAGGTTTTGTCCGTAACTACTTTTCAACCCATAGTTTGGGTTCGTTACTTCTGAGTTGGTGTACTCACGTTACCCCCTGCACCTTGTGTGCAGATCCAGGTACACCGGGACCGGGTAGTGGTTATTGAGCAGCTGTCAGAGTTTTCCTTGGAGTTGTTGAGGTAGCAGCTGGCGATCGCGACCTCGTCTTCTCTTTCTTATTCTACCTGTTGTTCTTTATTTTGAGACAATGTTGTCCATTTCTCCTTTTCTTTTGATTTATGTTATAGTAGCTCATGACTGAGTGACACCGGATACGGGGTTGGAGGTTTTAAATTTAGTTTTTCAAATATTGTTTTTAAACTTCAGATTCTTAGTATTATCAATAAATTCGTTTAAAATCGTATTTTTACTGGAAACTGAATTTAGCTTAGTTAAAAAGGGCGGCTTGCCTGGTTCCACGACAGGCGCCATCACGACTCCGAAATTGGGTCGTGACAAGATTGTACCAGACTGCTAGGTTAAATAGGTCTCACCAGTCATGAGCAAGTTTAGTAGAGTCTTGCGGATCGGTACAGAGACGTCTGTACTTATCTTCGAGAGCCTACAGAACCCTTAGGAAGAATCCCACATTATTGAATTATATCGTGTGACTCTATTGAATTCTCGAACTAAACTTTTGTTGTTTTCATTCTCTCACAGATGGTGAGAACTCGTGCTATCGATCATGGTGATCAGACACCAACATGACCAGTTGGAGGTTGAGGCCGTGGCAGAGGGAGGGGTGCAACCCGCTCAGCAGCCGGGGCAGTACCTGTGGACCTTCCCACTGCTCAGGATCAGGTCCCCGCAGTTGAGATCCTTGCGGGAGAGGCTCAGGCACCAGCAGTGCCCATTGTGATTCTGAGTCTTCAGGAGACCCTTGCTCAGATTCTGACCGTGTGCCAAGTCTTGCACAGGCAGTCGCCATGTCTACTACTGCTGCTACTTCTCAGGCCGGGGGAGGCACTCAGACTCTAGCTGCCCGGACACCTTAGCAGGTTACTCGGGGGCTTCAGACACCGGGGACAGTTCCAGTCCAGCCGATTGCCCCAGCCCAAGATTTTGTGGTCCCAACTTTGGCAGATGACGAGCAGTGCAGGTTAGAGAGGTTTAGTAGACTCCAGCCTCCGATTTTTAGTAGTACTGAGGGCGAGGACCCCCAGGGCTTTTTGGACAAGTGTCAGAGGATCCTTCGCACAGCAGGGATACTGGAGGCTAGTGGGATCCCATTTACTACCTTCCAGTTCGCAAGAGCTGCACTTTCTTGGTGGGAGGCCTATAAGAGGCGTAGACTTGCTGATGCAGCGCCCCTTACCTGGCGTCAGTTCTCCATTCTATTCCTGGAAAAGTATATACTGCAGTTCCGCAGGGAGGAGCTCCGTAGGGAGTTCGAGCAGTTGCGCCAGGAGGACATGACCGTGACGCAGTATGAGATGAGGTTCTCCGAGTTGGCCCGTCATGCTATTTGTCTAGTTCCCACAGATAGGGAGAGAATTAAGAGGTTCGTTGATGGCCTCACTTATCAGCTTCAGATTTTTCTGACTAGGGAGAGGGTATCTAGTGCTTCTTTCGAGGAGGTGGTTGACATTGCCAGAGAAATTGAGTCGCTCGCCGCCAGGAGCGGATCGAGAATGAGGACAAGAGGTCTCTAGGATCTGGGAGTTTTGGTGGGGTTTCTTCAGGGGGCAGCCTCAGCCCGGCAGAGGCCGTCCATTCAGGCAGGCTCAGCCAGTTCGCTCAGGTTATCGTGGTGGATCAGTTAGTCATGATCCTCATAGTTCGCATCAGGTGCACCCATCTTTCAGTGCCCTGCCAGCTCAGAGTTCATCTTGGGCACCATCGGTTCAGAGTTCATCTATGCCTGGTTCTTCTAGTGGTTATCCTGGTGTTAGGGGTTCCCTTCAGCCCCCAGTGCCATTCTCTGAGAGAGGTTGCTTTGAGTGTGGAGATGTTGGCCATATTAAGAGGTTTTGTCCTCGTCTTGCAAGAGGTACTTATTAGCAGAGGAGTCAGCCTGCGGTTTCAAAATCAGTAGTTGCACCGCCCGCCCAGGCAGCTAGAGGTGGAGCTCAGGCAGGTAGGGGTCTCCCTAGAGGGAGAGGTCGATCCGGTGGTGATCAAGCCCGATTTTATGCATTTTCAGCCAGACCGGATGAGATGGCTTTTGATGCCGTGATCGCAGGTATTGTTCCAGTCTGTCACGAGAAGCTCAATTTTTAATTGATTCTGATTTTTCATATTCACGTGTTCATCATATTTTAGCCCATTCTCTGGATACGCCCCGTGAATATTTTGTCACATCTGTTCATGTGCTCACCCTTGTGGGTGATGTTGCTGTTACGGACCACGTGTGTCGGTTGTGTGTGGTACCTATTGGGGGTCTGGAGACCCGGGTGGATGTGCCATTTCTGGGTATGGTCGGTTTCAACATAGCTTGATCAGATAGATGATGATACTTTTAGGTATGACTTGATGTAGATGTTTTCCACCGAATCAGATTGTTTGACTCCGTAGAGTTTGGACGTATGAGTTGTGTTCTTTCAGATTCGTGTGATTTGGTTAAGGTGTATACGGTGTGTGGAGGCGTGATTCTAATCTTGTAGATGAGTTTCGACGTGGAATTTCGGTTCTAATGCATAGGAATTAGGTTGGATAAAGTGGCATTCGAATGCGTTGTATTATTAGATCGATGCGGGGTAGGGTGATGTGGGGTCGCCCCCGGGGGTGTGCATGGTAAGGTTATTCGGCGGTTGATGGCTTTTGGAACAACCCTTGGCACGTTCGAGGACGAACGTTTGTTTAAGAGGGGGAGAATGTGACGACCCGGTCGGTCGTCCCGTAGAAATTGCATTATTATTACTATTATTGACTTTTCGTAGGTTGGTTATACTGTTATTGATGTGTTAGAGTTGGTAGGCTTGAAATCGGAATGGTTGTAGTGAGAGTTTAGTCGCTTAGTCTTTAAAAATAACCTTGAAGTTTGAAAAGTCATTGAGAGTTGACTTACTGGTAAACGACCTCGTAATGCGTATTTTATGTCTCGGATGGCTTCGTTAGGTGATTTGGAGCTTAGGAGTGTGTTCGGAATACTTTTGTGATGTCCGATGTAGAATTAGGCTTGAATTGGCGAAAGTTAGTTTTTGGTGATTTCAGGTTGGCAGTGGAAAATAGGCTATTGGGGTTGGAATGGAATTCCGGAAGTTGGAACAGGTTCGTCATGTCATTTTGGATATGTCTGCAAAATTTCAGGTCAATCGGAGTTGTTTTGGATAGTTTCGGCATCGTTGGAGGATTTTAGAAATTTCAAAGTTCTTAGGCTTGAATTTGATGTGATTTTGGTGTTTTGATGTTATTTTTAGTGTTTCGGGAGTGAAACTAAGTTTTAATGATCATATATGAGGTGTTGGTATGTTTGGTTGGGGTCCCGAGGGGCTCGGGATGGTTTTGAGTGGTTAACGGGAAGTTTAGAGTGCTTGTGTCGCCGCTGAAGTTGCTAGTGCTGGTGTAACCGCACCTGCGGATGGATCATCGTAGGTGCGGGCCCGCAGGAGCGGAAGGAGGCTCCGCAGGTGCGAGACTTGGCCAGCCAGGGAAGAGGTCACAGATGTGGATAGTGGGCCGCACCTGCGAAGTCGCAGATGCGGAATGTGAGTCGCAGGTGCAGAGTTAGGTCGTTTAATGAAAAGTCGCAGGTGAGGTTATTTTGACCGCAGGTGCGGTCCCACAGGTGCGAGACATGGGCCACAGGTGCGGAACTCCTGGGCAGAAAGTATAAATTAAAACCCTCCGCGACCATTAGACCTTTTAACACCATCTTTGAACTGAAAGAAGCTCTTAAAGCGATTTTGAAGAGGGAAAATCAGTGTTCTTCATAGAGGTAAGTATTTTGTACCTTAAAACTCGATTATAGGTGATTAAGAAACATAATCTCAGTGTTTAATTCATGAAAATCAGTAAAAAAAAAGCTGGGGTTAGGGCTTGAGAGTATGAGACTTTTAGGGGTCGATTTAAGGGTTCAAACGAACTTCGATTTTAGCGTTCTTGATATGTACGTACTCGTGGGATGATGAAGAATATTTTGGTATAAATTTTGTCGAATTTAGAAATGCGGGCCCGGGGATCGGGTTTTGACTAATTTCGGGTTTTGAGCTAAATTTGGTACTTTTCAATTGGAATTCATTCCTTAAGCATAATTTGATGATAAAAATCTGAACTTGGTAGATTTGGATCACTCAGAGGCCGGATATAGAGGCAAAGACATTGCGGAATAGTATTTTAGCCGGTTTTGAGGTAAGTAACGTTTCCAAACTTGGTTTTGAGCGTTCGAAACCCCGAGCTAAATGATTTATGACTATAGTCGAGGTAACACACATGCCAAGTGACGGGCGTGCGGGCGTGCACCGAGTATTTGTGGCCTGGCTTATCCCATGGCACCGCTTAGTGATTATTCCCTGATGATATATGTGCTTCTGTTAATGTGGTAATTGTGAACCTGTTAGGAATCATGTTAAGTATAAATGCTAGGCTTCACGCCGAAAATGCTGAGACCCAAGTGGTCGTATATTACTGTCTCATTTTTGTGATTATTTGATTTCATATACTCAGTCCTATTATAGCATATCACTTCATATCTCAGGCTCAGTGTTGTTAATTATATGCATACTTATCATTATTTCGGGCTGATGGATGCATCTGTGATCCATGTGAGTGAGACTGAAGAGTAATGACTGAGTAAGGCCGAGAGCCTGTTATTGAAACAATTATGAGATCGGACCACACACCGCAACGATACTTAAATCATGCCTTCGTTGGCTTGATATAGCGTTTGGGCCACTAGGGCCCCTCCGGAGTCTTTACACCCCCAGTGAGCGCATTGATGTGAGGGGTGGATCTTCCCTGGACATGGATCTTGTCCGAAGTGGATGTTATGTGAGGGATGGATCGTCCCTGGACATGGATCTTTTTCGAGTGTTTTATTTCGGAGATGGACTTTCTTCGTGGGGCTGGATTGACCTTTTTCCTCAGTACGGAGTGACTACGGTCACCAATGGTTATGTACATTCCGGGATGGACTTTTCCCTGGGCCTGAAAGCCATATACGGTACTGAGTGGACTGCTGTGTGAGGGTATTGAGCACTATGTGCATATCCACACTGGTTTCATACATATATTTTATGATGGCATGTAGAGTATACTGCCATACGTGGCATATTTACTCATCCTGATAAACTGTTAGCATGTCTAAATTCTGTATATTGTTTATTGTATAATTTTGAGGTTTTGTCCGTCACTACTTCTCAGTCCATAGTTTGGGTTCGTTACTTCTGAGTTGGTGTACTCACGTTACCCCGTGCACCTTGTGTGCAGATCCAAGTAAACCGCGACCGGGTAGTGGTTATTGAGCAGTTGTCAGAGTTTTCCTTGGAGTTGTCGAGGTAGCAACTGGCGATCGTGACCTCGTCTTCTCTTTCTTATTCGACCTGTTGTTCTTTATTTTGAGACAATGTTGTCCATTTCTCCTTTTCTTTTGCTTTATGTTATAGTAGCTCATGACTGAGTGATACCAGATCCGGGGTTGGAAGTTTTAAATTCAATTTTTCAAATATTGTTTTTAAACTTCAGATTCTTAGTATTATCAATAAATTCGTTTAAAATCGTATTTTTACTGGTAATTGAATTTAACTTAGTTAAAAAGGGCGGTTTGCCTGGTTTCATGACATGCGCCATCACGACTCCGAAGTTGGGTCGTGACAACCTTTCCAAAAGAGTTATATTTTGTGATGGTTAAAAGTTAAAACAAATTAAAATGGGGTTTTGCTAACCTACCATATATAATTAACAATTGCACATCTTTGTAATAGCAATAAACTTGTAAATCTCGTGACAACAAAGTGTATTGTTTAATGGTTAAAAATTAAAAGATTACAACAAAAATCATCATGTTACGAGTTACAATCTTAGTGACTTTATGGCCACTGTTATATATCTAATTGTGTTTCTATACATTATGTAAAGGATAAACTATCAATCTAAAAAAAGGAGTTATTAATATTGTAAATATAAATACTAGTAAGTAATTCATGCTGATCTGTGCAAGCCTTGTGGACAAATTTAGTCTCTATGTTGGTGTGAGGTAACATACTAACATATATCTTGTGAAATTAATCAAGGCTTACAAAGGCGGATGTAGCTCTTCGACTATTGGTTCATCTGAATTCATAACGTTCGATACGAACTGTAAATATGTATGTAAAATCAGAAGAAAAAATCTACTCCCTCCGGTCCATAATAAATGATTTTTTGGTTGTTTTCACACATATTAAGAAATCTACATTTTAACGTTAATTAGAAATAAAATTGATTATTTACTATCTTTTCACATAAACACTCCTAACACATACTCCAACACTATTTACTCCAAGGGCGATGTAGGAAAAAAATAATTAATTCATTTTTGAATCTGAAAAAATCACTTATTTTGAAACACAAAAAAAGATCAAAAAATTACTTATTATGGACCGGAGGGAGTACTAAAATTTTAACAAATATTAAATTTAAACTCATAATTTTAACGGAATATTTAATCCAGTATAAAGTTGAACCCATTAAATTACAATCATAAATTAGCCTATGCACGTATCTTATGTAAAAAATAATAATCATAATAATAATATACAAGATTATAAAAAATAAAAAGTAAAGACAGAAGAGAAGTGATGACATTATCCAAAAGAATGGGATATGGTAACTACGTGGCAGTGTCTTAGTGGCTAGAGCAATAACTGGAGGCCATAGGGTTGCTTCTTGTCCATGAAAAAGATATCCAATTAATTCAAAACCTCTCAAAATCTACTCTTATTGTTTTGTCAAAGATTGCTTTTTCTTCTTTTTCAACCACCTCATACCTATCAAAATTTTCAGACAAGTAAAGAAGTAAGACAATCAAGTAGACAATGGCAAGTTGTAACATGGCTTCTGCTGCATCAAACTTTTTGGTAGCAACTCCAAATGTTGCCTCTAACACTAACACTTCTCGTACCACTATGTTGTTTTTCTCCTCCAAGAACTACGGCAGCACCGCCCCGAGACTCGTCGTCAGGGCCGCGGAAGAGGCGGCGCCACCGGCTGCTGCCACTACAGCTGAACCGGCTGAAACTCCGGTAAAAGCTGCCAAGCCACCTCCAATTGGACCCAAGAGAGGAACCAAAGTAAGTAGCTCAATTTCCGGGACTGGATCTAGCCATTTTCTGAGTTTTTCTATTTTTGACAATGTATAGCATACCTAATTAATTTTTTCACTACAAAATATAGTTTTAGCTCTTCATTAATAAAACAAACAATCCGGATTTCTAACAACCGATTTGATTCATGAAAAGGAACAAATAATAAGAAAATAAATTAGAGAATAAAGGAAATAAAAATCTTATTGATGATTGCAGCTTTTCTTCCGTATAGAAGCAATAATCTTCCAATAATAGAGAATTGTTATAAAATTTTGTAATTGAAAGTATAACTTGGTAGTTTTTCGATGAGGATACAAGTTATGAAAGAAGGGTTTAAATAGTACTAATAATATTCGTAAATGTTTGCCTTGTTTAGCTTTTGCCCCTTACTGTTATTTATTGCATCAAATGTTCATTATGTGATTGATTTGTAATGGTTACGATAATGACGACAAACCTCGTATAATCATGGATTGACGGATCGTTTCTATATTCGTAATTATTAATGACTTTGATTATTAGCCTCGTCGCTATGCTCTTTTATTTAACCTCGAGACTAATAGGCATGGCATATTTGGGTATGATACCGAAGGTGTTGCACATATCTTCTGTACACGTCATTCTTTTTGTCGTAATAACTCTAATGACATCTGTCATCAGTAATAAGTCCACGTGGCGAGATTATTTTCCACTAATACAGATAATATTGTTGACAGGTGAGAATTCTTAGGAAGGAATCTTACTGGTACAAGGGCACAGGTTCAGTTGTAGCTTGTGACCAGGTAAGAAATTTAATTTAATATAGAATCTATGTCGATTAAACTATAAAAATAATGTTTAACCTTTAATATTTTCCATTTTGTTGTTAATGTCTCAGGATCCAAATACTCGTTATCCAGTTGTTGTACGATTTAACAAAGTGAATTATGCAAATGTTTCAACCAACAACTATGCATTGGATGAAATCGAAGAAGTGAAATGAAATGTTATTTGTAGAATGCAAGGCCCTTTGGTTTCTATGTTTATTCTCTACTTATATACTGGCTTTGAATGTGAATGATTGTCAATTATAGTTTGTGGCAATTCAAAGTCCCCTCCGTTTTCTCTTTTTTATTGTTTTTTTTTATTTATAAAGGCGACCTGATTATTATTATGCATTAGAAACTAAAGAGAGTTATTACAGTACCGAACTGATCTTATCGAATAGAGAAAGCAAATAAAGGTGGTGGTTCACTCCAGAATTGCTCACCACACTCGTCATTAGTATGTGAGTTACAGTTGCTCCAAACTTCGCTAGTGTGTGCGCCACTTGGTTTCCTTCACAGTAGACGTGCCTAACTTCCGGTTGATTCAGTGCTTTTAACAGGAACCTGGCTATCTGTTTTGCTCAAATCCAATTCTTTCAAAAGCATAAATCTTCCAATATTATGTAGAACTATGGACATATAGTTCAAGTTGAGTGTCGTTATACTACATCCATCCTTAAATTATCATGTTGGTTACAAAAACTGGTATGCTTCAATCTCAAACAAGTTAAAGCTAACTACACGAATCCTCACTGACCATGTAGTTGCATTTAAACTCATTTCGAACTAATATCATACAAACAATAATTACTTTGCTATGTGAACTCCCTCACATTGCCGGTCTTACGTCCAGATAAAAAAGGAGAGTTGCAAATTGCAATAGATTATCAGTCATCATAATACTAGTCAATTTATGATAAATCCTCACAATATAGAAAACTGGTAAAGTTGATGTCATGTGACCAGGAGGTCACGGGTTCAGGCCGTAAAAACAGCCTCTTGCAGAAATATATGGTAAAGCTACGTAAGATAGACCCTTGTGTTCTGGCCCTTCCCCGGACCTCGCGCGTAGGGGGAGCTCAGTGCACCGGACTGCCCTTTTTGCCTCGCAATACAGAAAACTATCATGTTGGTTACCTTTGGTAATTTATGAGATGATGATAATGATGTAGACAATATTTGAGAATTAACATTTCGGCTTCAAACTAACTCAAACTCAAATCAACAGACTACATACAAAACTTCATCAATCTTGATCAAAAGAACAGCTACATCAATACATCATCTTCTTGAATATGTAAAAGCTTATTGAAATCAGTCGAGCTTTAATTTGTGGTACTACCACTTCCTTCAATATGACACCATTCAACTCTTTTGTCATACCAGGCTAAAAATATTCCCAATTTCTACTCTGTTTATTTGGGTACATCGGACAAACTAAATAACTTTCTTGAAATTTGTAATACCCCAGACTTTAGATGGAGTCCCACATCGGCAAAACACAAGAGGAATGTTGGGTATATAAGTTAACAAGCCTTAAATCCTAGTGACGCGTTTTAAACCCGTGCGGGCCTGGGCCCAGAGCGGCCAATATCACTAGCGGGGCTGGGCTATTACAAAATTTTTCATAAGTAACATAGTTTACATTTGCCAGATTAGATGGTGATCCATACAAATGGATCGAGACTTCTTAATAAGTATAGTAGCTTTTGAAAATCTTCTCTTTTATTCAAACTGTAATTCTTTAACTGACCCCTCTGACTGGAAAAGGACAAGGACAGAATTTATACGCACCTTGGTACTTGACCAATGTTTAGTAAGTAATTTGACCACAAACAAATTCAGTCAATCAACTCCAATATGCATGACGCATTTATACACATCTCGGCTCTGGCCCAAGGTTTAGTAAGTAATTTAACATGAATAAATTCAATCAATCAACTTCAATATGCACGACGCTTCTCTAAAAGCTTGTCACATGGACGACAATAGACATTGGGTATTTTTTTTGGGGGGGGGGGGGGGGGTTACTACCCGTTGGAAAATGAAAACCGACAATATTAAGCAAGCTTGTTATATTTGAAGTCTCAAATTAGTTATTTGACACACAAAAAACAAATCTTTGTTTAGCTTTCAATTGATTTGGTTTCTCTTAAGACTTAAGTAAGATAAGTGTAAGTGCTAGTCAAATTTAACAAGTATAAAACTGTATTCTTTGAGAGAGGAAGCAAAATCATCTATAAGCTCATGGTCATGGGTGAAGTTATATCAACATAAACTTTCTGCTTCAACAGTGAGTTTAATGTTCAGAAGCAAGATATACTTGTAAAGGAACAACATAATTAAATATGAATATGTCAAAGAGATCTGAAAGAATAATGCGTACAAGGAGAGCATGAGATAGGATCGCTTTAGCATGGATAGCTCATGAGGGCTTAGCTCTCTGTTTTCCCAGCATTAGCTTCTGATAGCAAAGGTTCAAGTTCTCCTTTCCGATACAGCTTAATGGTATCTGTACCCAAAATAAAATAAAATAAAAACAGTAATCCAACTCCTCTGACAAGTTTTCAATATATCTAATAATTATGATATGTTATTGAATCTTTCAACAGTAGTTGGAGTTAATTGCAAGATCACAAAGAATGGCTAGAGACTTGAACAAAAAAAGTACTCTAGTGTTCATCAGCAATAAAGCTTTATCTTCACTAATTCAGCACAACTTCTGTAGGTAGGACATATACTACCAACCACTCATTTTTGACAGTAATCCACAAGAGCCTACTGCTAACAGTATGGGAAGATACTTAATAACTAGAATTCTTCACAAGGCCGACAATGTCGTAATAGGTTATAAACTTGGGAATCAAGGAAAAAACATAGGATAGCAATACTTTGTTTCTGCAAATGCATGGTGAAAGCATAAGACTGATCAGAAAATGTACCTGTACAACCACCAATGTGTTTGGCCCCTGGTCATAGATAAAAACTCATTTATTACAAGTCCTTCACATAAACTAAGCAATCAAAATCAGCAGCAAATGCCAACAGAATTTGAAAACAGGCACTCTCTTTGTGAAGAGGCAATATGTGTATTGTCAAACTATTCAAGCAGTTGTCTCTATTTTTTTTGTTTTTTGGCTTTGTAAATTCGAAGGAGTTCTTTATATTTTCCTCATGATATTAAACCAAGGTCTATAAACTGTCTTATCATACATACTGCCTCTCAAAGATGAAATATTTCCAAATACTTATGGTGCTCTCCGCGAAGACGGCTATTACTTCTGAAAATTTCACACATAAAGAAGTTTGAGTTCATTATGGAAGCAATATTATCTGCTTATTGCATTTAGAATTATACCCAGGAAGCTCCCGTAAAAGAAATAGATAAGCTCCAAGAGCCTGCCGTCATATTCCAAAAATTTGTAGAGGTCAACAACTCTACAATACGACATTTCTTACCAATGAATACATTGGGAACCGTATGCTGTCCAGTAAGCCTTTCCAGCACTTTCTGCAGCTGTGGTCCTTGGGGACCTGAAACCACAAATTTAGAGATAGCATCAACTATTTCGGAAAAAGGATACATTTGTATATGACTAGAGCATGGAATGCCACAGTTGCAACTTAGATAACCTTAGTTAATGGGAAATAATTTCGAGTGTAGATAATCAAAATGAACTAATAAGAGCTTTTGTGAACGGTGCACACACTTTTCCCAAATTTTTTAGATTTCCCTTCTTCTTCTGGGTAGTGTGAGGTAGTAGAAGAATATATAAAGGCAAGCACGTATTTATGGTTAAATAACAATATCTTCTGAACTTTTCCTCTTTGTTTGATGAGAGTTCTACTTGCAACACAAGGTTGCGTGTTTACCCTCATCTGTGGATAACAATTTAGCACCACCATCTGCTTGTATTTTTGGACTTGGTGAAAGGAGCCATGCATTAAAACTTAAAAGATAATATTCATGTAAATTACATACAACCACTTCCAGCTGAACTTTGTCAAATTCCCCAAACAGAGTTGTAGTGGAATGGCGTTTACTTGAATGTGGTGTTTCTGAAGAATTTGCACGCGTCATAACCAAAACTCAAGGAATACTGGTAACAAAGGGAACTTCAAGCTTTCATTGTTGACCACCATCAAGCCAATTAAATAGACGCCACACAAAATTTTGATTGATATACTCGTGAGGTTCTAAGCACAAGCTACCCCTTTTTTCCTTCATATTGTGACTAGGATTCAACTCTCAAGGTGAAGTCCCTTTTACTTCTTTCTTCAAAGTAGGCACCAGTCTTAGCAGATGTCCTAAGATTCACGCCCTAGGAAAAAAAAACAAATATTCTAGACCAATGTGAACGCAGACTCAGCTCCCCTCTACTCAAAGATCTTTGGCCACCAATGTTTCTCATTCATGAAGTCAAAACGGCAATATGAACAAGCATTACTATACAAAGAAATCATACTAAGATTGTATACATAATGCACTTAAAGATCAACTTCTCAATTCACATTAAGAAAAAGTACGCCTGTAGATATGATTCCCACACAAAGTAAAAACTTCTTTTGGAGTCAATTCGTGAACACTGAAAGCATGAGACTCGGAAAGAAGAAGTTTTTGAGTAGGATTCAAGTTATATGCACTAACAGTTCTATGATTTTTTACACCATTAATGTAATTTAACCTGTTATATGTTAATTATCATTTACTATTAAAGAACCAATCGATCAATTATTTAGAAAGGGGCCGCCCGGAGCACGAAGCATCCTGCGTGAAACGCAAGGTCCGGGGAAGGACCGCCCCCAAAGGTTGCGACGTAGGCAGCCTACCTTGATGCAAGTATCAGTGGCTGATTACACGGCTCGAATTCGTGATGTATAGGTGACATGGAGACAACTTTACCGTTGCTCCAAGGCTCCCCTTCAAAGATCAATTATTTCGACTTACTTGAAATTACATTTATCTGAAAACTCTTTTAAGTAAAGTAGTAAAAGTTGTTGACTTTGGAAGAAACTTACCCATTTCATCCAATTCAATAACAAGTGGATCTACACCAAGTTTTTTGAACAAAGCTTTCACCTCCATTGAGTACCTTTTACAACAAAAAATCAAGAATCCCACTTCAAAATAAGCTCAAATAAAGCGGACAATTAGGCATAAAAATTGCATTTTTACCTAAAATATTATAACGAGTACTAAAATTCAACAACTTACGAACACCAAGTTTTGGAGTAAACAACAACTGGGTTTTCAGTAATGGTCTTTTTCACACTCTCCTCCAATCGGGACCCGAATGAACCCGACATCGCCCGAATCTGAACCCGACCCATTTTCCGAGGTCCATTGTTTTCAATTCTGGACGCAAATTTGTGAATTGGAACGCTGCGCTGGAACTGTGAGAGAATTTGAGTGTGAATTCGAGGGTGAAGAGAATGAGAGATAGAGAAAGTGCTGAAGCTTTTCGTTAGATTTGAAGTGGCAGCCATTTTTTTGAGGAAACTCTGTTCAGTTCAGTTCTTTTATTGTTCTATCTAGTTGCCAAATTCACAAGAGTTCACTTTTTAGTCACCTTTTCTTTCTAAATTCAGCTTAAAGTTTTACACGTAATGTCTTGTACTTTATTAATTTGAAAAATAATTTTTTACAGATTAACTCGATTGGATCTGATAGTATCTAACCTCTTTTACACGTCTCCTAAAAAATATTAATTAGAAAAAAAATTCAATTATTTTTTACCGTTATTTATATTTTAAAATATAATCTCTTAAATCTGAATTAAATATTTATTTTATTTATGTATTATCTTTATTTTTAAGAACAGTTATTACTAAAAGTAAAAAAAAAAGAAATATTTTAAACTTTTAAAATAATAAATATTTTAAGATAACTATTTTTAATAATTATGACTATTAATACAAGACGGAGAGAGTACCGGGGAACGCGGATTACATGCTAAAAAAACACAAATTATGTGGGTCCTTTGCATTGAAAGTTACGTATTAACCTTTTTTGGCTGAAACCAGGCAGTGTCTCATTCGCGTAAGAAATAATAAAGTACTCCTTCCTATTCACAATAGGTGTCTAATTTTCTTTTTTTATTTTGATTCAAAATAAGTGTCCAATTATATTATCAAGAAAAAATTTAATTTGCTTTTACTCTTTTACCCTTAGATGTATATCCCTAAAAAACTTTTCTCACTTCTCACTATAATTATGCGACCAATAATTTAATAAGGATAGTTTAGTCATACTAGATTTTTGTATATAAGATTTAATAATTTCTTAATGGACGTGCTAAAAGAAAACTGGACACTTATTATGAACTGGAAGAAGTATAACTTTATTTAAAAGATAAGGAGCTAAAGGTTGTAGAAACAACACTAGATAATCATTCTAAAGGGTTGATACTCAGGAATCAACTGAATTTCAATTATTCAATTCAATTTTTTCAGACACAAATATTTAGAATTAATTTTTAATTAAAATTTTTAGTTCAAATTTGCAGGACGATATAAATATTGATTAATTCCTAAATAGCAGCCCTAAAATTGACTATTTATATTCTCTTTCCCTAAAAGTTGGAAGGGGCCTTGTTCCGCGAGGATTTGTGTAGTTCAGTAGTGCAATTTATGAATGCCATGTGTCCAAGTTAGTAAATAAATTATGGACTACATAAAAAGAATAGTTTTATTTAGAGAATCTTAGTAGCTCAATTGGTTGACAACCAAAACTTTTAACTTGTTACAGATTCGATTCTCCACCTTTTACTTTCCTCTCTATTTCTCCTTTCCCTACCCCAGTTTTAATTTTAAAAAATAATAGTAGCTTTATTATGGGTCCAAATATTTTTTAATGGTAAAGATCACAAAGAATGATTTAATTTTGATGATCTTGTTATGGCTCATAGGCTATTACTCTGCTAGTCCAATTGACGAATTTTTGAAAATTGAATGATAGTTTATTGATAGAGTGATGTCTTACAAACTGATTTAAGGTGAAACAAAGACCTTTTTTTTCCCTATTTATAGCCTTCCAACCATTGAAAAATAATTTTTAGATATTCAGAATTTTTTTATATTAGACAGTATTTTAACATTTAAAATAATGTTTTTAAGAAAGCAAAATAATCTTGGAGAATTAACCCATAGCCCACATTATCACTTAAACTAAAAATAACGGATGAGTATATAATATATGCTTAATTTATGTATTATATGTGTATAACTTGTAATAGTGTATAATCAATGTATAATCTATGTATACGGCTAGAAAAACTAAACAATTAGTATTGGCTGACTATTTGTGTAAAGATCCCTAATCTTTGTGTACTGAGAATTTGCATCTATACCTGCTTTTTGGGTCACGTTTTTGTCACGACCCAAATTCCCCAACCTTAGGGATCGTGATGGCGCCTAACATCACACTTGCTAGGCAAGCCAACGTTAGAGTTCGCTCAACTATTTCCGTTAATTAATTATTTAAACCAGATAGAACAATTTTAAATTAAACTCGATCTAATGGCTTTCAATAATAATTCCAAATATAAATTAAATAAACAATAAACTAAGCGAGCCACGAACTAATTAAATAAATCTAGAACTATCCCAGAGTCTGGTGTCACAATTCACGAACTACTAAAGAATACTACAAATATTGGGCTGAAAGAAATAGTGTAATTATTCTGAATATACTAAAACAGTTTTATATAAATAGGAGAAGACTCTCGGGATCTGCGAACACTGGAAGATATATCTCGTGTCTCCGAATGAATAGATGGTTGTTCTTAAAATCTCTATTGCTGGCTAGTACCTGGATCTGCACAAAAGAGTGCAAAGGGTAGTACCAGTACAACTGACCCCATGTACTGAGTAAGTGCCGAGCCTAACCTCGACGAAGTAGTGACGAGGCTACGGCGGGGCTTTAGCAATATAACCTGTGACAATAATATATGAAGCNAGGAACATAAATATGTATATATATCTCGTAAAAACAATGCCAAACCGCTCAACCGTTTTGTACTACAAGGGAACCAGCTAAAACAACCAATACTCTTTCCAAAATAGCCACAACAATATTTAACAGCAAAATAATAAGGCTCGAGTAGTCATAGAAACAATAATGAACATAGAATAATTAAGACAAGAATCAATTAAGTTGGGAACGGGAAAGGGATCATGTTTAATAGNTTTAATGGTAAAGATCACAAAGAATGATTTAATTTTGATGATCTTGTTATGGCTCATAGGCTATTACTCTGCTAGTCCAATTGACGAATTTTTGAAAATTGAATGATAGTTTATTGATAGAGTGATGTCTTACAAACTGATTTAAGGTGAAACAAAGACCTTTTTTTTCCCTATTTATAGCCTTCCAACCATTGAAAAATAATTTTTAGATATTCAGAATTTTTTTATATTAGACAGTATTTTAACATTTAAAATAATGTTTTTAAGAAAGCAAAATAATCTTGGAGAATTAACCCATAGCCCACATTATCACTTAAACTAAAAATAACGGATGAGTATATAATATATGCTTAATTTATGTATTATATGTGTATAACTTGTAATAGTGTATAATCAATGTATAATCTATGTATACGGCTAGAAAAACTAAACAATTAGTATTGGCTGACTATTTGTGTAAAGATCCCTAATCTTTGTGTACTGAGAATTTGCATCTATACCTGCTTTTTGGGTCACGTTTTTGTCACGACCCAAATTCCCCAACCTTAGGGATCGTGATGGCGCCTAACATCACACTTGCTAGGCAAGCCAACGTTAGAGTTCGCTCAACTATTTCCGTTAATTAATTATTTAAACCAGATAGAACAATTTTAAATTAAACTCGATCTAATGGCTTTCAATAATAATTCCAAATATAAATTAAATAAACAATAAACTAAGCGAGCCACGAACTAATTAAATAAATCTAGAACTATCCCAGAGTCTGGTGTCACAATTCACGAACTACTAAAGAATACTACAAATATTGGGCTGAAAGAAATAGTGTAATTATTCTGAATATACTAAAACAGTTTTATATAAATAGGAGAAGACTCTCGGGATCTGCGAACACTGGAAGATATATCTCGTGTCTCCGAATGAATAGATGGTTGTTCTTAAAATCTCTATTGCTGGCTAGTACCTGGATCTGCACAAAAGAGTGCAAAGGGTAGTACCAGTACAACTGACCCCATGTACTGAGTAAGTGCCGAGCCTAACCTCGACGAAGTAGTGACGAGGCTACGGCGGGGCTTTAGCAATATAACCTGTGACAATAATATATGAAGCAAGAAGGAAATCTAGACAAATAATTAAATACAACAACGATAATAAAATAACTCAACCGCCTTTTCCAGGTCTTAGCTATAACCAATTCTCAAAAAAAAAATTCAAGTATTCAAATTTTAACTTTAAATAAAAGTAGTGCCGAAAATATGAAGAATAGTAAAATAAACTTTTGGGTCTTTCAAATCTTTATTTTCTTTGATATTCACTAAAAATATAGATGTCCTCCCTTATTGATCCATGTTGCGGAGTGTAACTCGCTCCCACCTGCTCACCCTTATTGCTCATCCCTAAATATATCACTTTTATTACTTATGTTGCAGCGTGCAACCCGCTCCCACCTGCCCACCCTTATTGCTCCTCCCTAAATATATCACATTTATTACTTATGTTGCAGCGTGCAACCCGATCTCACATGTCCAGCCTTATCTNACATGCATTTCACATAGCAAACAAGTGGGGATTCCTATTCCCTCAAGTCAAAGTTAGACCACACTGCTCAATTATGACGTTTCCTTTAGAATCTTGCTCTAACTTGCTCGAATCTAATTATACTTAACTCAATATCATTATTAAGGCCAAAGGAACTAACTTTATTGAAAATTATAATTTTTCCTAAGTTTTATAAAAAAAAAAGTGAAAACCCGACCCCGGACTCGCTTGGTCTAAACTCGGGGTTTGGACCAAATGACGTTTACCCATTGACCCACGAACCCAAATATACAATTAATTTCGAAATTCGACTTCAATTCGAGGTAAAGATTCGATTTTTACAAAATTTCCTAATTCTACCCAAGCCCTCAATTTTTACCATGAAAATTCTTAGTTTTTGATTTAAAAGTGATGAAAAACAATGAGTAATTGAAAGAGTAAAATTTAGAATTGATTACCTATGACTTGGGGATGATATTTGGTGAATAAATTCGTTCCTGGGGCTGTGGGGTTCGAAAATTTGAAGAAGAAGAAGTCTGTCTGTTTTATATATATTTTTCTGCCAGCTATTCTGCCTCGTTTATCGTACCAAACGATCCCGAAACTTGATTTTTATGCCTCCAAAATTTCTTATGAAATTCTAGTCAAGTTAGGATTTTGAATCACTCAATTTGACCTTATAATGAAGGAGATATGTATGTTTTAATATTTGCAAATAGTGCAGATTTTTAATACGACGTCAGTGACAATTTCGTAATTAACTTGAAAAATCTGGCAACCTTAGTAAAATTACCATAAAATCCTCATACGATGTCCAAATTCGATGATTTTTTTGCTACGGGTCAGTAATTGTGATATGGACACATAAATCGGAGCTCATTTGTTCAGTATGATATCATTTATGCTTGAAAAAACGACGTCGAGGCATAAGAAAGAACGAGCGCAACACAACCCAAACCTATTTGAAACTCACCTGAGCCCTCGGGGCTCTAAATCAAACATGCACGCAAGTCTAAAAGCATCATACGAACTTGCTTGTGCGATCAAATCATGAAAATAACATGTAAAACTATGAATTAAACCTCAAAACTCATTATTTTTCTCAAGAATACTTAAAGTTCACTATTTATCAACCGGACGTCCGAATCACGTCAAATAAATTCTGATTCTCACCAAATTTCGCAGACAAGGCTTAAATATCATAACAAACCTGTATCGAGCTCCGGAACCAAAATACAGGCCCGATACCAACGGTTTCAAACGTTAATTCATTTCTTTATTTCATTAATAATTTAGCAAAATAATTTCTTTCAAAAATTGATTTCTAAGGATTGGGACCTCGGAATTCATTTTTGGGCATACGCCCGAGTCCCATATTTTACTGCGGATCTCCCGGGATTATCGGAACACAGATCCGGATCTGTTTACTCAAAAGGTTGACCAAAATCAACTATAATCAAATTTAAATTCCAGAAATCACTATTTCTCATATTTTCAATAAAAGCTTTCCGGTTTCACGCATGGACTGCGCACATAAAATGAGGTATTTAAAATTAGTCTTTTTATGGCTATTAAGCATAGAACGAAATCTAAATTCATAAAATGACTCCTTGGGTCATCACAGTTTTAACTTATACCCGCTTTGCAAAAAAATTGTAAGTGTACCCACTTTTCGCCTAAACTTCAGGCATACGGGCCTGAAGTAACAAAGAAAATCACGCAAACTTCAGCATTCTAGTAGACGGCTGAACTTAAGCATTCTACTAGTTGAATTTTTGTTCTCTATTTATTGAACCTCAACATGTTTTAGCTGAAGTTTTGCCCTGGATTCAATAGTTTGTCGTAAAGCTTTTTTAAAAACTTCAGCAGGAGATGCTGAAGTTATTTAGTTCATTTGTAAAAATTTCAGCATTAAATAAGCTGAAGTTTTGTTCTGGATTCGTTAGTTTTGTCGTAAAGCTTTTTCAAAAAACTTCAGCAGAAGATGCTGAAGTAATTTAGTTCATTTGTAAAAACTTCAGCACTAAATAAGTTGATATTTGCTGAACTTCAGCATGTTTTGGCTGAAGCTTTATTCTATGTTTGCTGAACTTCAGCATGTTTTAGCTGAAGCTTTGTTATGTTTGTGGTGAACTTCAGGGCTGGAGTTTGTTTTGTATTTGTTGATCTTCAGCATTCTAGGAGCTGGAGTTTTTTTATATTTGCTGAACTTCAGCATTCTTAACTTTATTTGTTTGGAAGTTATTAGGTTGGTCGAAGTACATAAGCAGCAAACGTTAATCTTCAGCAGAAAGTTCATCCCTATGAACTGGAGTTTCATAGCAGCACCAACAACAACAGAAGAAAGAAGAAGAAAATGAAGGAGGAGGAGAAAGGGGCTGAAATTGTTTAAAAAGTGGGTACAAATTAAAAAAAAATTAAAAAATGGGTATAGGTTAAATGGGAGCGACCAAAAAGGGCGCCCCGCGCAATTTTTACTTGTGTAAGCATTGTTGTGCCCGTGTTTCCTTTCACAACCCGACCTTTTATCTTATCCAAACTTAATGGGAACCGCTTGGACCCAAAATAAAGTAGTCACTGGGCTGCAGTGACAGACCGATGCTGAAGACCATAAGTATATGTGAAAATAGCACGGACTAGTCAATTTTCGGATGATCAATATCATTTAGGAATTTTTACATTCCTATATATTATATGAAACTATATTACCCTTCCTACTGAAGTTTTACTATAATTATATTTTATATATCCAACTATCATTTATGTACATTTTAAGGGAATTAATAATAATAATAATTAGTGTCCTAAAATCACTCTAACATATCTTCCACTCCCCCACGTATCTTACACAAGAGAGCAGTAATTCCACCATTGACAACCATTAAAAAGCTTTGAAGCTTTGAATTCGAATTTGAGTTTTCAAAAAATATTATTTGTTTGAATTGAGTGTTGTTGCAAAGAATTGAGATTCTCTCTACGTCTCTCTCTATCTCTCAATCCTTAATTTCAGTAATGTAAAGCAAAGAAAAAGAGAACAACAATTCCACCATTGACAACCATTAAAAAGCTTTGAAGCTTTGAATTCGAATTTGAGTTTTCAAAAAATATTATTTGTTTGAATTGAGTGTTGTTGCAAAGAATTGAGATTCTCTCTACGTCTCTCTCTATCTCTCAATCCTTAATTTCAGTAATGTAAAGCAAAGAAAAAGAGAACAACAATTCCACCATTGACAACCATTAAAAAGCACTGAAGCTTTGAATTCGAATTTCGGTTTTCAAAAAATATTATTTGTTTGAATTGGGTGTTGTTGCAAAAAATTAAAAATATAGCTTGGAGTTTATATCTCAATTATGAGGGTGTTTTGGTGAAGATTAGACTTTGATTTTGGCTGAATTTCAGATTGAAACTCGAAGAAGAAGAAGAAGATTAAGACATGATATACATTATATTTACGAAATTGTAGTAAAATTGTAGAAAATTTGTATTATATTGTTTATATATATATATATATATATATTTATTTAACTATTGTATGAAAGTTGAACAACATTGTATAAAAATTATATTTAAGGTGTATGATATTATAGTAGTATATAACTGAGTAGAAATAATGTATGAAAATTGTAGATAAGTTGTAGTTAAGTCGTATAATATATAATTAGTTGTATGAAATTTATTTTTACTATGTATAAATTAGATACAAAATATACAAAAGACATATTGTATAAAATTTATATTTAATTTGTATGTTATTGTAGATGTATTTAACTGGGTAAAAATAATGTGTGAAAGTTGTAGATAAATTGTATAATATATAATTAATTGTATGAAATTTATTTTTACTATGTATAAATGAGATACAAAATATACCAAAGATATATGATATAAATATATATTTAAATTGTATGTTATTATAGTTGTACATCACCACACCTCCTATTAATCAAACCAAATAATATATATTGGGTCCCTACCTCACCTCCTTTTTTTTTTCTTCTTAATTCCACATTTCACACATTTTTTTTTTTGCTTTCCGTCTACTTGACTTTTACTGGTGTTGATTTGAGTTGTGTTTTTTAATAGCTATATTTGTTCTGCTAGAATTTTCGCTCTGTGTAAAGGGTAGTTCTTCAGTATAAAACACGTCTCCATTACAATATTCGAAAAAAAAATTAAATTTTGAAAAAAGAGAAGCAATGGGACGAAAGAATTGCTACATAAATAGTGCAAAAATGGCAAAAACAATCTTTCTGTGCGGTAACAACTTCTGAAGCAAAGCGCTCTCTATTCTTCACAATCGTTCTTTCCCTTGATCTTTCTTTGGCCTTTTAGAAATTCCTAATTCCTGCCCCTTTTTACTCGAATCAGTTCTTGTTTTTTTGGTCACTTTAATGTCTCTTCTTATCAATTTCCCAACATAGGCCAACTGTTTTTTGTACTACTCAAAGTACATGTCTTTTTTCCCTTGGTGAGAGTAATCGCTTGATTTCGAGGTCAAGAGTCGGTTTTGATTTCTGGGTTGTGGGATTTTGTGATTTTTTTGGGTGGGTTTTGTCTGTTTGCTTGAAATTTTTGGTGGATTTCTGTGTTTTCCCAAGTGGGGCAGTTTTATTTGGCTATGCGGTCAAGGAAATTTGAGTAAAAGAACTGATTTTTTGGGTTTGATCTATGAGATTCTACTGTTTATGCTTGGAAAAAATTGATCTTTGAATTCTTGGTGTTGTGATTTTTTTAGTTAGAAGGAGTGATTGATTGGAATTAGCTAGCAAAAGTTCTAGCCAGATATTGATTTCAGTGTTTTGGGAATTGCGGTTTGTGAAATGGGTGGAAGATCAGGAGAAAAAGGGGAAAGATGAGAAAAGAAAAGGAAAGGGGTAACTAAATTCGTTGATTAAAGTTACCAATAATGAATTTGAGAGCCTTTTAAAGTGGAATGTGTATATTTTGTAAATAAAATTTGTGTAGGTCGGACAAATAACAAAATATGGACATTTATCGTAATAAGGTTTCAAATAGTATATAAGAATGAAAAAATCACTAACATTTATAGCTATTCGGGCCAAATATATAATATCCGATAGCCCAAAATTATAATACATATTTTATAGCCCAAAAGTAATTGTAATGGCTAGCCCAAAAGTACTGCAATCTGCTTCTTTCTTCAGCAATTTGAATTTTTCGTTCTGAGATTCCTCAATTGAGTTGTTCAGTTTCTCGATTCTCTATTTGATCACATCGTTCTCGTGAAGAAGCTGAGATTTCTCTTGCTCCAGTGCCGCTATCTTCTGTTTCAGTGCAGAGGTTTCGACGTAGCATCAGATGTTTCGTCGACGGTGATCTCCACCGGTGCATCGTCATAAACCTCGCCATAGGTAATGTTCCCATCCACCATAGTCAAACCTGGAAATAGTAAGCAAAATTGTTGAAAATGGAGAATAAATAGAATTGCAGTTTACTTCAGCAGCGAAAAATACAAAAAATCTCCTCAGAATTTGAAAAAATAATCTGATAATGAGTAGCTCTGCAACAACGTCATGGAAGCAACTTCTTCTCAAGTCCCTCAGCTCCAATTCCCATCTTAAGCATTCCACTTACTTTCAGCTCGTAAAATCCCTTCATTTTTGTTCCAATTTTTTTTTAATTTTATTAAAAAGAATTTATAAAATAATAAAAATTAATTTTTTATGATCTAATTTTGCTTTTGGTATTGTCAGGCTATTGTTGGGTCTAATAGCAGACCGTCTAATCGAACTGTTGTCTTCAGGTCTGTTTTTCAGCCTTTTAGGCTTATAATAATGCTAAATTCAGAGATTTTTTCATTTTTATATTGGGTTTTTTGTTTTGTTTTTTTTGCAGAGGGTTTCAAGATGGTACTAACAAGATTCAAATTAATACATTAAATTATACAAAATTTATACATTGTAAAATAGTCTATACACTGTGGATACACAAAAGTGCTCGGGATACAATAATGATATATTACGGATACATTGCAAGATGCATGATACATCCCATATACAAATTTTATGCAATATGTATACTAAATAGACTGTCACTATATGATAAATATACTAAAATAGACTGTCACTATACAATTTATTATAATAGACTCTCATTATACAATATATATATATATATATATATATACAAAATAGACTGTTACTATACAAAAATATACTAAATAAACTACCACTATACAACTTATATACACTAGACTGTCATTATACAAAATATATACAAAATAGACTATCACTATACAAAAAATATACAAAATAGACTATCACTATACAAAAAATATACAAAATAGACTGTCACTATACAAAAAATATATAAAATAGACCTTTCGGGCTATTAGATGTAATATGTTTGGGCTGAAAGGCCATTTTGTGTAAGTGAGAAAAAACATGGGCTATTCAAATTTTGAGGGGAGATTTACATCTATACCCGCTTTTTGGGCCACGTTTTAACTTATACCCGCTTTGCAAAAAAAATTGCAAGCGTACCCACTTTTCACATAAACTTCAGGCATACGGGCTTGAAGTAGCAAATGCTTTCACACAAACTTCAGTGTTCTAGGCTTTTTCAAAAACTTCAGCTGAAGTGCTGAAATTATTTAGTTCATTTGTAAAAACTTCAACATTAAATAAGCTGACGTTTTGTCCTGGATTAATTAGTTTTGTCATAAGGCTTTTTCAAAAACTTCAGCATCTTCTGCTGAAGTTAATTAGTTCATTTGTAAAAACTTCAGCACTCTATATGCTGAAGTTTTGTCCTGGATTCATTAGTTTTGTCGTCATTAGCTTTTTGAAAAACTTCAGCAGAAGATGCTGAAGTTATTTAGTTTAGTTGTAAAATTTCAGCACCCAATATGCTTAAGTTTTGTTCTGTATTTAATAGTTTCTCATAAAAAACTTTTTGAAAAACTTCAACAGAAGATGCTGAAATTATCTAGTTTAGTAGTAAAAACTTCAGCACCCAATATGCTGAAGTTTTGTCCTGAATTAATTAGTTTTGTCATAAAGCTTTTTCAAAAACTTTAGCAGAAGTTGTTGAAGTTATTTTGTTTAGTTGTAAGAACTTCAGCACCCAATATGCTGAAGTTTTGTCCTGAATTTATTAGTTTTGTCATAAAGTTTTTTCAAAAACTTCAGCAGAAGATGCTAAAGTTATTTGGTTCATTTGTAAAAATTTCAGCACTAAATAAGCTGGAGTTTTGCACAGGCATCAGGAAGGCGGCGCCTGAAGTTGTAAAAATTAGGGTATAGGTTAAATAATTTTAAAAATATGGGTATAGGTTAAATGGGGGCGACCAAAAAGGGCGCCCCGTGCAATTTTTACAATTTTGAGGGGCTATAGAGGGTAGTTTTTCCTTTTCGGATTGGTAATTGAAACATAACAAGCATTTGTAAAGTCATTAAAAAATAGCCACTATTTTGCTGCAACACGAAAAGTTCCAGCATAATATACTGGAGATTGGTGCACCTGTGTATGAACTTCAGCATATTATGCTGGAACTCCAACACACGGAAAGTTCCAACATAATATACTGAAGATTGGAGCACCTGCATATGAACTTCCAACATATTATGCTGGACTAGTATGTTATGCTGGAACTCCAGTATATTATGTTAGAAGTCCAGTATATTTGTCACGACCCGAATTACCCTCCGAACGGTCTCGTGACGGAACCTAGTCTCTACGACTAAGTAAGCCTAAAACTTGCGGAATATAAGGCAAAATAATAATAGAAACAGTAAAGAAGAAGCAATACTATAAAATTTGTAGCCGCTCGGCATTCACAACTTTTACTTTCCCAAAACCCGGAACATCACAAAGTCACAAACTCTGAACTACTGTAGCTCTATACAAAAAAATAAGGAAAATGTATCTATATATCTCCTATATCTGTAGAAGAGTAGGAAGGGGACTCGTGAGATCCTGCGGACGCGGCAGAATTACCTCGCGGTCTCCTATACAGCTGCTAAGATGTGCCTAGCCACTGTACTGTGTGCTGGTACCTGGATCTGCACACAGGGAAACATGCGTAGGAAAGGGCGTGAGTACTCCACATTCGGTACTCCGTAAGTGCCAAGCCTAATCCCAGTCAAGTAGTGACGAGGTCAGGTTGAGGCTCTACTGAGTTTTAAAACAAGTCAATATAAATTTAAAACAGTGAATAGATAAGCAATGATAAATAAGATTTACGGAAACTGGAAGAAATTATAACAGAAAGAGAGCCCTCGGCTTAGCACAACATATATCTCAACAGTAAATTTGTAATGCAGTACAAGGGGAAAGCTCCTGGATCTCAGTCCGTAGTCCCAATTTAAATATGCTATGCAGTACAGGGGAAAATCTCCCCGATCTCTGTCCGTAGTCCCAATTTAAATATGCGTCTCAATACAGGGGGAAAGCTCCCAGATCTCGGTCCATAGTCCCAATTTAAATATGCACTGCAGTACAGGGGGAAAGCTCTCGGATCTCGGCCCGTACTCCCATTTTAAATATGCAACACAGAAGTATGTCGGATACAACTTAATTAAACAATTCAGAAAAAGCAACAGGCAAGAATAGAATAAAACTACCTAAACATGGTGAAACTAGTAGCAATTAAGAGGAAATCAAGTAAGGACAGGTAGACATGCTTATTCTTAAGCTAACTACTCAATTAAGACAGGAAACAGTAATATAAGAATGAGAATGAGTGATTGCATGGAAGGAAAAATGGAATTTTAGCAACAATGACTCGTGTACGCACTCGTCACCTCACGTACACAACGTCCACGTAACAAAATCAGAATAAAAATGTCTAAAGGGAAGTCCCCAACACAGAGTTAGGCAAGCCACTTACCTTAACTGTGCTAATCAACTCAATACCACGCTCTTACCACGAGTATCCGACACCGGGTGGCCCAAATCTATTCAAATCGATTGCATAATATAAATATCACTTCAAGGGAACAGAATAACTAATTATTTCTAAGCTAATACGCGAAATTAGGAAATTCTCCCAAAAAGTCCCCCGGGCCCACATCCTGGAATCAGGTAAAAATTATATTTTCCGAACACCCATTCGCTCATGAACTCACTAGAACAAGAATCAACAAAATTCGACGTCTAAATCTCCCTAAATCCTCAGATTTCTACTTGGGGAAGTTTCATCCCAATTTCATAGTTTTTCATCCAATTTCATTGATTAGATTGAGGAAATTGATAGAGATTATTGATATACAGATGGATTAAGGTTAGAAAACGTTACCTATGATTCTCCTCTTCAAATTCCACTGAAAATTGCCAAATCCCGAGATCTCAATCGATTTTGGAGTTATGAATTTTAAACCCTCGGATTTTGGTATAACCAACCCAGGTATTTCGCACCTGTGACACTGGGATCGCACCTGCGGAAACACAATCGCAGGTGCGGAAACTCATTAAAAGACCTGGGGTCGCACCTGCGGTGTCTGGGTCGCAGGTGCGGCTCCGCACCTACAGATACTCTTCCGTGCCTGCGAGTCGGGCCAGCCTAAGCTACGTCTGCACCTGCTTGCACCCCCTTCGCACCTGCGTGTCCGCACCTGCGGAAAAACCATCGCAGGTGCGAGACACCAGGACCAGAAATGGTTCAACTGCTCTTAAGGTTCAAAATTCACTCGTTGGGCATCCGAAACAACCCCGAGGCCCCCGGGACCTCAACCAAACCTACCAACTGACCCTAATACCTTGTTCAAACTTGGTAGAGTCTTATCCATTATGCATAGATTCAAGCCTAAGAAATTATGAAATTTCTAGAATTCATATCCGATGCCGAAACACGTCAAAACTCATCTGAATGACCTCAAATTTTGCACACTGGTCACAATTGGCATTATGGACCTGCTGTAGCTTTTGGAATTCCATTCCGAGTCCGATATCAAAATTTCACCTATCGGCCGAAATCGCCGAAATTCTAACTTTCTCCAATTCAAGCCTAAATCTACAACCGACCTCGAAAACACATTCCGAACATGCTACTAAACCCGAAATCACCCAACGGAGATAACAGAGTCGACAGAATTCCATTCCGGATCCGTCTTCACACAACTCTAGCTTCGGCCAGATTTCTAAAGGTAAATTCCATATTTATGGGCTATGTGTCCAAAATCACCCCGAATTTCATCACTCAACATTCCGACAAGTTGTAATAACATAAATAGACATGGGAGAAGCGATTATTAGGGGATCGGGGGTGCTTACTCTCAAAAATATCGACCGGGTCGTTACATCCTCCCGCTCTTAAGAAAATCGTTCGTCCTCGAACGAGTATAGAAACAATCCTGAAGATGTGAAAAAATGAGGGTACTGACTCCGCATATCCTGCTCGGTCTCCCAAGTCTCCTCCTCGACTGGCTGACCCCTCCACTGAACCTTAACTAAGGCAATATTCTTCAATTTGAGCTTTCTGACCTGCCTGTCCAATATAGCCACAAACTCCTCAACATATGATAGATCCTTGTCCAACTGGACTGAGCTGAAATCCAAAACATGAGTCGGGTCACCGTGATACTTCCGGAGCATGGAGACGTGGAACACCGGATGAACCCCTGCTAGGCTGGGAGGCAGCGCTAGCTCATAAGCAACCTCCCCAACACGTCGCAACACCTCAAAAGGGCCAATAAATCTCGGACTCAGCTTGCCTTTATTCCCGAGCCTCATGACGCCCTTCACAAGCGATACCCGAAGCAAAACCCGATCACCAGCCATAAATGCCAAGTCACAAACCTTACGGTCCGTATAGCTCATCTTCCTGGACTGAGCTATGCGAAGTCTCTCCTGAATCACCTTCACCTTGTCCAGGGCATCCTGAACCAAGTCTGTACCCAACAATCGGGCCTCGCCCGGCTCAAACCATCCCATGGGAGACCTGCATCGCCTTGTTTAACCAAAGAATTAGACCCTTTGACTAAAGCTATTTTTAGGATGAACTCGGGTTGCTGATAATCAAGGAAATAGAGAAAAATGAATAACAGACAATATTGCAGAAATATAGAAAAGCGAAGTAAATTATATTCGAAAATCAGATGCCTTTACAAGCTGTATTCCCCTCCCTTATATAGGAGATTCCTATAACGTACAACTCTTTCTTTGTTTGCTCATTAATGACTAATTATGACATTAATGAGGCGTTACAAAGGATAACGGTAATTGGAGTACGGTTACATAACGTTGAGTAATTAATTGTGGGTCCTTGAATCTGCCCGTAGCTTTGTCTAGATTCATTATGACCCTGCCTCTCCCCTGTTTTGATCAGGTTGAGTTTTTCGTGGCTGATAAGCTCGAGGGTTTACTGAATCGTGCCTCTTTGTTCCGTACCTCTTCAAAGAATCACGCATTTTCCTGTGTCCACGGGACTGGCTGAGTTGTCAAAAGATGGCTTACGTGTGAAACTCTGTTTTACTAATACAGATAGTCCCCCCACTTACCATATATTTAACGATTAATATTTGGTAAGTGGATATTCATTTATGGCGGGAATATTTTGCCGTCGCTTTTCCTCGAATCATTGTATCCTTCTCTGTACCATAGGCGCCGTTTGTCACTTCCATTTAATGCTCGTACCATGTGTCCTTTTCGGATTGGATTTGCATTTACTCGGCACCTTTTAGGGCTTTTTGCGGCTGTGCCAGTCCCGAAGTGGCATCTTCAATTATGACTTTTCATCATTATTTTTCTTTTTTTCCCATGTTTGACGGTTGTCCTCAAGTATAAATACCTTTCTTCTTTTCTTTGCTTCCACGAAACACTTTTCTAACTTTGTCTTTTGTAAAGAACTTTCTTCTTGCCTTTGTAAACATGTCTTCTTCAAACCAACCTCAGGGAGTAATAGATATTGAAAATTTAACGCCATCTTCTGCTCCGACTAGGAGTCAGAGGGGTGGTAGACTTAGAAGTTTAGGATCTACTCCTTCGAGGGGCTCCTCTTCTTCTCAGATAGTTCCTTCTCCTTACACTAGATCTCTAGTTTCTCTGAGATTTAGGGTTTCTCGGTCTTTGTCTAGAGGTAGAGGTGAACACCTTCGTGAACCTGGAGTTGATGAAATTTTCCTTGCTGAGTTTGTTTTTGCTAGGGATAGTCAAGTTCTTGTAGACCAATTTCTTCCCTTGAAAGTGTCGAAAGGTATCCAACCCTTATAACTGAGGGTCAGATTTCCCTTGTTCGTAGAGAGTGCTTTTGGAGGCCTGATTTCCCTATCTATATTCCGAATAGAAATCAAAGAATAACGTCTTACAAGACGGGATATTCTTTTATTTATACGTACCCTTTCACTCTAGGGTTTAGATCCCCCATTGACCCAGTCATAATTGAATTCTGTTGTTTTTTTAATATCTGCTTAGGACAAGTTGGTCCGCTTGTGTGGCGAGTTATCGCATGTCTTAGGAGTTTGGCTTCTTTAGCCTCGGTTCCTTTTACTATCAACCATATTATTCATCTCTACTCTCCTGCCTTATTTTGTGAAGGGGTTTTTACTCTGACTGCTAGAAGCAAAAGAGTGCTGGTAACCCCTGGAGATGATAAGGATAGGGGTTGGTACCTCCGGTATGTTGCTGTATCCAATATTGGTTTAGTGGGTGAAGAAAATCTTCCCTTCCCTGAGAAGTGGAATCGCGCACGTGAGTATGCTTTAGCTCACATTTATTTACTTTTCCTCGTTTTGACTTGATATGTTTTATTAACACCGTATATGTTTCTTTTTCTCTCAGCAATCATGAATACTGTTGAGAATATCTCCGGTATTCGTGATTGGGTAGAAAAATTATTGTCCGTTGCTCCTTTATAAGAGAGATCTTGGAAGTACCTCGCTGGGAGGTATGGTTGGCATGTAAAGACCCACGGTAAGTGAAGCTCTTGTTCTTGCTTCTTTCCTTACTCGAGTCTCTTCTTTCTTTGTCGTTTAATTTTTTCCCTTTTAATAAGGTTCTCTGCTCGTGGGGTGTCTGCTTCATCTATCCCGAATATGTCTTTGGCTCAGGCCCAAGAAATTATTGTCAGTTCATCTTCCTCGAAGAGGAATATTGTTGAGTCTCGTTCCGTAGAAGAAGAAGAAGGTGCTTTAGTACACAGGCCACGGAGAAGGCGGGTGGTTTCAAATGATGAGCTTACGCCCTTGACCTTGCCTTTCGTGTCTGTGGTTGAGCACTTTGTCCTTGATGATGTTTCATATTCCCCTATTCATGAAGGTGTTGATCTTGCTCCTGACGATGTCCCTTTGGCTGCTGTCTTTCCTGCTTCTTTGAGAGAAGCCGTTTCATCTGTTCCTTTGGCTATTTCGGCTTCTGCTGTTGCTTTGCCCGTAACTTCCTCGACTCTTCAATCCTCCGTGCCTGCTGCTTTGCCCGTGTCTTCTCCAGATCCTCAACCCTCCGTGCCTGTTGCTGTTTCATCTCTGCTTGCTTCCATGCCTTCCGTTAGGGAAGTAGGGTCTTCCAGCAGAGAGATGCGGCAAGTGGTAATAGAGGTTCCAGCTGAGGGGAATCTTTATAAGAAAACGGGTGAGCCCGAAGTGTGGCTCAAGCCTTTGATAGGTCCCTATGAGAAAGCCAAGCTAGCCATCCACGGTGCTCTTACATGGGCCAATGAGGTCCTGCATACTTCTTTGAAGGTATGATGCAAGTTATCCTCTTTCATTTTCGCATATGAAATTTACCATATCTGACTGGTTTATTTCTTGTAGATTAACCTTATAGGCATGGAGCTTATGAAGAGGATTTCAAACACGGACCAGGATACAAAAGAGTTGCATGCCGATGCTGATAATTGGAAGGCACATTATGATAGCCTAATGATTGACATGGATGCTTTAGAAGAGGAAAGGAGTACCTTGAAGCGGCAGATGAGACTCATGGAAGTAGAACTTGCAGTAGAGAAGGCTTCTTCCAGTCAGGCTGATGAAGACAAGAGTGTTCTGGAGTCTTCATTCGCTGAGCAGCTGTCTCGTGCCTCAGTGAAGATTAGAAACTTGAAAAACTTGTTGGGGAAGAAGGAGGAATACTCAGGCGAGCTCGTGCAATCACTCACTCATACTCAAGATGACCTTCGTAAGGCTTTAGAAAAAGCTCAAACTCTAGAGGATTCGATTGTACCGTTAAGGGCCGCCCATGAAGCTGCGGAAGCGGAGAAGGACGAATTGAGAGCTGAGCTTCAAGTATGGGCAAAGGATTATGAAGATATCGAAGAGGTGGCTGCTGTCGATGTGAGCTGGGCGTACATGAATTCTTGCCTTGACTCATTGATGGAAATGAGTCAAGAGGGTTTCGACCTTAGTGCTGAAATAGCTAAAACTAAGGAAGCCATGGAGAAGGATCAACAAGGTCATAACCTTTCTTCACCTGATGGTGAGACTCCAGCCGCTCATGCCTCTTCTTCCCTAGTTGCTCCCGCTCCTTCTGCCAGTGAAGTCAACCCCTCTCTTGAAGAAGTTTAGTTGGTTCATCCCCCCCTTTTTTTTTCTTTGTCCCAATTGGTGGTTACCCCCAGTCCCATCGGGGGTAAATTTGGATTTCTTTAAAGTCCCCAAATGACAACTTAGGGGCACCACAATGTATATAAAAATTTTATACGGCTAAGNTGAGTTTTGCATGTAGAATGCTTTAGATTACTCGTACCTTTTTGTAATAGGCACAGTGTCATATTAAATGTGTGCCTTATTGTAGTATAATTTATGGAAGAGTTCCATTTATAATTGTCATGAAGAAGACGTCTCAACTTCATGATAATGCAATAGAGTGATAGGAATTTTACACATGTTTAAGAATGTTTCCAAGGAAAGTTTTTTGTTTGAACTTCCATGACATTTTACATGTGTTTGGTTATCGTCTAAAACTCATGTTTGCAACTGTTTTTGTTTAACAGATTTGATATACTCTTGTATTTCGTAACTGTTTTTCATAGGTAACAGTTTTTCGATATTAATACAAGGAAACAACTGTTTTTTACTAGTAACAGTTTTTATAAAGATTGGGGTTTTTACCCGCAACTGTTTTGGAAACAGTTTTCTAATAAGTACGAGGGAAATGTTTTCTTATTCGTAACTGTTTTTATTTGATAACAGTTTCTTGAACAAATACAAGGATTTAGATCTTTCATCCATAACTGTTTTATTTGATAACAGTTTTTTGAATGAGTACATTGATGATGATCTTTTACCCCTAACTGTTTTTGTTACAACAACTTTGAATAAGTATAAAGATGTACATTTTTTTCTTGTGACTAATATTTTGCCTTTCAACCTGAACATGTTCAGAGGTTTTTTCCTTTGTGTTAGGCTTTGTATTTGGATCATTGGATAACTCTTTTGATTTCTTTCGATTCTACTCGTATCACTTGTATCGTTGGGTATATGGGTCTTCAGGCTCGAGCTTTTGACTTTCTGATAGTCTTCTTTGCTTCGTCTTAGCCTTCACTACTGTATAGTCCCCCAAGTGTTTGAGCTTTGAAGAATGAAATCTCGAGCACTTGATTATTCCTTCCTTGTGGTCCTTTTCCTGAAAAGGAAAAACATTCCGGACTCGAAGGTATATAGTTTTTTAGATGATGACTGCTTAACCCTTTAAAACGTCCATCAGAAAGTGTAACCCTAGACCGGGAATTGTGTTATTTCCTCGCGTCTTTGTAGGTCTAATATCATCATCTGGTGATGGGTTAGATTTATGCATATCATCTAAAAACGTTAATTTTTAAATGTTCAAAATAAAATCGAACATTTGATACATGACGGGGGGTATTCTTTTCCTTAGAAGTAATACTTCTTTAGATGGATGACGTTCCAGCTTGTTGGTAGAACTCTGCCGTCCATAGCTACAACTCATAGGCGCCTTTCCCAGCTATGCCTCGGATTTTGTAAAGTCCTTCCCAGTTTGGATTTAGCTTTCCTGCACCTGTTTCTTTCGTTGATTGGAAGACTTTTTTGAGGACGAAGTCCCCAATCTTGAAGTACCTGAGATGAGCTTTACGGTTGTAATAACGCTCTATGATTTGTTTTTGAGCTTCCATCCGTATGGATGCTGCTTCTCTCCGTGGTTCGAGCAGGTCCAGGTTGGTCCTCAATTCGTCGTCGTTTTCTCCCTTCCTGGCTGTTGAGAACGTTATGCTTGGTTCGCCAATCTCCACAGGTATTAAGGCTTCTGAACCATAAACAAGTGCGAACAGAGTTTCTCCCGTGGCTATTTTTGAAGTTGTTCTGTATTCCCATAGTACCGCAGGTAACTCTTAAGGCCATTTCCTTTGGCTTTATCCAGCCGCTTCTTTAGATTGTTGATGATGACCTTATTCGTTGACTCATCTTGACCATTAGCCACGGGGTGGTACGGCGTTGAAGTGATCCGCTTGATTTGCCAACTTTCGAAGAATTCTGTGATTTGCGAGCCTATGAATTGTGGGCCATTATCACACACGATTTCCTTTGGTATTCCAAAGCGGCATATTATGTTTCGCCATAAGAAGCTTTTAACTTCCTTTTCTCGCACTTGTTTGAACGTTTCTGCCTCTACCCATTTTGTAAAATAGTCGGTTAGCACGAGTAAAAACCATACCTGTCCTTTAGCTGTGGGAAGAGGTCCCACTATGTCCATACCCCATTTCATGAAAGGCCTTTGGGATATTATTGGATGCAATAATTCCGCTGGTCGATGCATATTATTGGTAAACCTTTGGCACCTGTCACATTTGGATATGAAGTTCTCGGCTTCTTCTTCCATGTTAGGCCAATAGTATCCAGCTCTGATTAGGGTTTTCACTAAAGATCTCGCCCTTGAGTGATTTCCACAGTGTCCTTCGTGGACTTCTTTCATCACAAATTCTGTTTGGTTAGGTCCGAGGCATTTAGATAGGGGTCCTCCGAACATATTTCGATAAAGCGAGTTGCGAATAAGGCAGTACCATGCAACTTTGCGGCGAAGTGCTTGAGTTGCTTTCCTGTCTTCACATACGGTGCCATTCTGCAAAAAAATTAAGAATTTCGTTTCTCCAGTCCTAGGTTAAGTTGTTGAAAGTTACCTCATTCCTGTCCTGGTCAATTATTGAATAAAATAGTTGGACGACAATTGCATTATCTTTGTTCGTTACTTCTGTGACTGCTGTGAGGTTAGCTAATGCATCTGCTTCTGCATTTTCCTCTCTAGCTATTTGCATTACCTTCTATGTTTTGAATTGTCTCGCGAGCTCTCGTGCTTTTTCAAGATACTATTGTATTCAAGTCTCTCGAGCGTTGTAAGTCCCCTATGTATGATTTACTACCAGTTGGGAGTCGCTGTTGATCACAATTTGCTCGATTGAGAGCTACCGTACGAGTTCAAGCCCTGCAATAACAGCTTCGTACTCTACTTCGTTGTTAGTTATAGGATAACACTTGATATCTTGCCGTGTCTTTTCACCCGTGGGTGATATTAAGACTATGCCTAAGCCGACACCTTTTATACTTGAAGAACCATCAGTGAACAAGGTCCATAGGCCTGGATTAACACCGTTAAAGAGTTGTAACTCTTTTTCTACTTCAGGTACAATGCTATTACTAAAGTCGACAGCAAAATCAACTAGTATTTGGGACTTAATTACAGTCCTAGGCTGATATATTATTTCATGCTCACTTAATTCTATGGCCCACTTGGCTAATCTTCCTGACAATTTCTATTTATGCAGAATATTTCTTAAAGGATATGAGGTCACAATGGTGATTGGGTGGCATTGAAAATATGGTCGTAAGTTTCTAGATGCCATTATTAAAGCTAAGGCTAACTTTTTCAGATGTGGATATCTAGTCTCAGCATCTAGCAAAGTTTTACTTACATAATAGATAGATGATTGTTTACCTTTTTCTTCTCTTACCAGTACTGCATTTACAGCAATTTCTGAGACAGCCAGGTAGATGTACAATCTTTCCCCTTCTTTTGGCTTTGAAATCAATGGTGGTTTAGATAGATAAATCTTCGAATTCTTAAGGGCTTGCTGACATTCTTCAGTCCATTCGAACTGATTCTGCTTTTTGAGAACTGAGAAGAATTTAAAACTTTTTTGGAAGACTTAGAAATAAACCTTCCCAAAGATGCTATTCTCCCAGTTAGTCTTTGAAATTCCTTTTTATTTGTTAAGATATCAGGTATTTCCTCTATAGCTTTAATTTGAGTGGGATTTACCTCTATTCCTCTGTTCGATACAAGGAAACCCAAAAATTTACCTGATTGCACTCCAAAAGTGCATTTCTCTGGATTTAGCTTCATATTATATCTGCAAAAATATCAAAAGCAGTAGAGAGATGCTGGAAATGGTCTTGTGCTTGTGTTGATTTTACCAACATATCATCAATATAGACTTCCATCGTCTTTCCAAGATGTTCTTGGAACATTTTAGTCACTAACCTTTGATAGGTGGCTCCAGCATTTTTTAAGCCAAAAGGCATAACTTTATAACAGTAAGTCCCCCTGTTCGTAATGAAGGAAGTTTTTTCCTCATATGAGGGATTCATTTTAATCTGATTATAACCAGAATATGCATATAAGAAGCTCAATAATTCATGACCTACTGTGGCATCAATCATTTGATCTATATGTGGCAATGAGAATGAATCCTTGGGGCATACTTTATTTATGTCAGTATAATCTACGCATACTCTCCACTTGCCATTCTTGTTAGGTACTACCACGGTGTTTGCTAGCCAGTTAGGGTATGTTACCTCTCGTATCAAACCAATCTTCAAGAGTTTCTGTACCTCTTCGTCGATCACTTGGTTCTTGAATGGTCCTTGCTTTCTTTTCTTCT
>ML416762.1:0-28134 GCA_005239525.1 Nicotiana knightiana | reverse complement strand
GTATAATTTGAACTAACATCACTAGGGATAAGCATAATAGGAACGTTTGCACAAAATATAACCGGAATCTGCGTTTTAGTGTTATTTTCAGTCATCATTTTTTGAAAAAAAATTACACTCATATACATTCAAAGATTTGCCAAATTGTGTACAAGTAAATCACCAGATTTTCAAGGATGCAGATTGTCAAAAGTGAATACTTGGTGTTTGAATTTTGTAGTCTAGGCCTAATCTATAGTTTCTTTTATCAGTCTGAATATGAGCACATGTCACTGGAATTGAAATTCTTTTGTAAAGAATATGTTGCATACGTTGATTTCAGAGAGTTTACTAGGTGCGAAATGAATTAGGCATGATTAACTCTACCTTACATTGATGGTAACTATAATCGTGATAGCCATTTTTCAAATCAGCGTGTTTATAAAAATCCTATACATGCCAGTTTAGATATACACTCAACTTCCTACTGTTGTCATGCTATTTTAGAGGCAGAGATTGGATTATAAATTCACTAATAAAAATAGCCTACTTTTCAGAAAAAAAAAAACACGAATAGTAAGCAGAATTTAAATATATACACTCCAGTCTTTAATTACAATGATTCTGAAAATGGATATAGTTAATTACAACTTCGAATGCTACTGTCAACATGCATTTTCGAAAGACTAAAAAATTTAAAATGACAAGTCTAACTAAATTATCTGTCTTGAATCCTTTCAAAGCCATGCGTTCGAGCTTTCATTTGTAATCTGTAGAACACCTCAATTAGATGAGTGTGTTATGCACCCATTGGACTAAACAAGACTATGATAGGAAGTCGAGTTTAAACCGGATGATGCTTATACTAAGCTAAAAAAATAGAACTACTCGTGTATTTTTAATGCGGACTATAAGTCCAAAATCAACTATTTGGGTAGTAGTAATCAATAGATTTTCAAAGATTTATAGGATGAATCATATCATGAAGGAGGTTGGGCTCATCCTTTATGATGTTTTTACACCACTTTTACCAGAACAGGTTCTGGCCTCTTATAGGTCGAATCTGACCATAAAAGAGGGGTCAGATTCATCTCTATAGAGGTCTTATTCAACTTATAATTGCGCCATAGCTTTAATTTTTTGGGCATTTTTAGAGTATGAATCTGAGCACTTGAAGGGTTCAGATTCAATGTTCTACAACCTTTGTCGATTGTTCACTTCGTACCCTTAAGGGTGATAGCCTACTGTTTAAGCACTTAACATGGGGTGAATTTGACTATCAACAAGTCAAATTCATCTACCCTAGTGCTGATACTAACATAATTCTAAACTATATATGAACTTTGATTATTTAGGTATTTTTAGAGAATGAATCTGGACATTTAAGGAGTCCAGATTCCTTATTCTAAGGCCCTTTTCGATTACCTATTTTATACCCTTAAGAGGGTGATTTTCAGCAACTAAGCCATTGTTTATGCACTACTATGGGATGAATTTGACCATTGCAAGGTCGAATTCATCTACCCTAGTGCAAATTATCTTAATAATAGACTAAAGGAAACACAAAACCAACATCTAACATATTTTTAACTACACAAACTCAAAGCATTCTGAAATCAATAAGACTTAATCACAACTAAACAAAATGATTCCAAGGTATTTCATAGACAACACTCATTCAGATTCATTTACCAGCATATTAACCAATCCCATTTTAGATTTTTCATATCAAAAACAAAGGAAAAGGAGATTCAGCTAGAGGAGAAGGATTTAAACAACAAAGAAAAAGAACAAAAATTCAGGTTTGATTATTTCAATAAAGTTAAGCTGTTACAGACCTTGTTTGAAGAGAAAAGTAATAAAAAATCCTGACCAAATAAAGGTCAGGCCAAGAGAAAATTCAGCTAGAAGAGAGAGAGTAATGAGGCAGAAAACAAACAGCAACCTCAAACCAACACAGCTACCAAAATCAACCCAGGTGAGTTTGAAAAATCAGAAACTGAAGGAGAAACAAGGCTGAAAACCCAAGTAGATTCTTGATGAACTTTCGAAGAGAAATCAGATTTTTTGTTCTACTAATATCTTTCAAAATCTTCTCATAAATAGGAAACTTCTCTCAATTTTCTGTGTTTTCCAAAATGTTTTTAGTAGCTAACTCAGTGTAAAAGAGGGTCAAATAGAATGTCCAAAAAAGATCCTTCTAATATGGAAAATGGGTGTATTTATAAGGGACTTGGGGATGGGATATATCTAGCATATTACCTATCTAATGAGCTGAAATAGTGCATAGGGTAGCATTCACCCTTATCCTTTGGGACAGCTGCCCCTTTTCAGAACATTCCAGCCCTAGAAAAAGACCTTTCTACCCTTAAAAATCTTATTTCTTAACCTACAATACCTAATATGCCCCTTGAAGTCTCTGAAATTACCATTAGGTAACCAGGGTTAGACTTGCTTGGGTTATTGTTTAACTATAGTTAACTAACACTAGTTAAGTCTCTTTAGGTGACAACTAGTTGTTCTTAACTAAGGTTGAGTTAATTAATTAAAGGTTAGTTGATTAAATGCCTAGAGTTGGCTTTAATACTACTTACTATGTTTAAGTCATTCAATCAACAGTTTAATTAAACTTAATGGAGGTTAGTCAACTCAGTTCTCTTAACTTAGGTTAAATGAATCTGTTTTAGTCCATTAACCTCAAACTAATTGTTTTAAACAGATTTTATTTTTAGTTAAATACTTAAGAAGCTACCTAAGTTAATTTCTAGATTGAAGAAGTTGGAATCATTTAAATGTGAGACTAAGTGAATCAATTATTCTGAAGCTTAGTTAACTCAAATGCACAATTGAACCTAACTAGTTGTCTTAGATCAATTAAAAGAAATAATTAAGTTGTTAGACCTAACTAATTAGGGTGCTTAATCCCTACTGATTTAAAACTGGTTTAAGAAGTTGATTAGGTGTTGGCTAATTATTAAGCCTTGGTTAAATGATTTGTTTTAGTTAATTAGTCCTAAACTAATTACCTTAGACAGATCTTAGGACTTAGTTAGTTGTTTAAGAGACTATTAGACTAGGTTAATCTATTATACAAGTGATCATGGGGGAATTATTGTTAACTAAGTTAGTTTTGATAAGTCTAGGTTAAACCCTGACCAAACACTGTTTTAGAACTGAGTTTTTTAGCCTACTTGGTTGATTAGTTTCAGGTTAATTAATTACTTTAGATTAATTAGGTTGAACTTCTTAGACTTAGTCAATTGTATTATTACTTAGTTCAAATGTACACTTAATTATTCGCACATAAGTGTCTCTTCATTACCTAATTAAACTATTACTTGATTGATTAAAATCGATTGAAACTAAAGTTGAAACCAAAAGAAAGTAAGTAAAAACAACAAGACAGTAAGTATAATTAGTATAGGTCTGCCTATTCAAAAAACCAAACTAACAATTCAATTAAAACAAACATCATGTTACTTAAACAGAAAGGTTCATGAACTCCTAAACCAGATTAGTAATCAATCCTTAAAGCGAGAAACTTAATAGTTGAGGAAAAATGGGGAAAGAAGGGGGGAAAACAGTCTGGGAGGAAATAATAATCTCTAACCAGTGAACAATTTAGACAATAAGGTACAAATGTGGTACGCATGCATATTTAGAACTAAACAGGCCAAGAAAAGAAGATATTCAACAAAAACCAAACTCGAACCAACGATTTCAAGTTAATTAGCTAAAATAGCATAAATCTGAAATGGTTATTATACCTTTGACGCATGCATTTTAAAGATCTAAACTAAATCAAGAACAAACAAATGCTATATGAGAACAATACAACATAAACACATGTATCAAACAGTGAGGCATACGATTTCATTTTTTTCTAAAAATGAAGAAACGTCAGAAAAGAAAAGATAGGGGGGAAGGGATACCCGCGGGGTACCGACAGATTCCGGCAGGGTTTGGAAATGATCCAAACCCACATGAATCAACAGCTCTCATCAAGAGCTGTTGACTCATGTAGCTTTGAACCATTGATTGTTCTGAATCCACTTGGTAATAGGAAACTAGGTTTTCTGCCTTTCTTAGATCTGAAATCGAAGGGACTCGGGTGGGATTTTAGGGAAAGTGATGGTGGGATAGTGTTAAGGGTGAGGAGAGGATCATAGGGTGAAAGTTTGGGGGTGGTTCGGAGGTCGTCCGCCACCGGTAGGCGATTTTCGGTGGGAGGAACACGGTAGGNTGTCGTTTTGGGTACTGGGTTTGGGCAGGCCGGGTAAGGGGTTTGGGCTGGAGTGTATTGTGTATAAAGAAGGGGTTTGGGCCTGGGTAGTTTTGGCCCAGGTCTGATTTTAATCCCCTTTAATTAACTAAACCAATTAAATTAATTAAATTCAAATCTAATTTAATCCAAGGAATGTAGTAATTAATTTAAACCTTATTTATTTACAGATTAATCAAGAATAACACGACCAATTCTATATTCCTAATTAAATCCATGATTTATCGAATAAAAGATGATTAGTTTTTAATAATTAATTATTAAAACTACATTACGTAAAGTAAGCATCATTCGTCTATTATTTAGTTAACTATAACTTTATAATTCCTTGATAATAATGATGCGCCTAATTTTCGCAAGTTTAAATAATTTTAAAGGATGAATTATGAATATGCAATGCAAAATAAATTCATAATTAACACGAAAATTCAACAAAAATCTGTGAAATTAATTTATTTTATCGAATTTTGTAGGAGTATATGGTGGGTAAAAAATCACATGCTCACAAAAGGCTACAAAATTTCTAAGTTTAAAACATCCCGAAGCCTACCCGAAACTCACCCGAGCCCTCGGGGCTCCAAACCAAACATGCACGCAAGTCTAAAAATATACTACAAACCTTCTCGTGTGATCAAATCGCTAAAATAACACCTAAAACCACATATTTAGCATCAAAACTCATGAATTTCTCAAGAACACTTCAAAATTACTATCTTTACAACTGGACGTCTGAATCACGTCAAATCAACTCCGATTTCTACCAAATTTCACATACATGACTAATCATTATAATAGATCTGTACCGGGCTCCGGAACCAAAATACGGGCCCGAACCAAAGAGTTTAAACATCAATCAATTTTCTTAAATCCTTTTAAATTTCAGTCTAATAATTTCATCAAAAATTCATTTCTCGAGCTAGGGACCTCGGAATTCGATTTCGGGCATACACCCAAGTCCCATGTTTTACTACGGACTTTTAGAGACCGTTGGAACACGGGTCCGGGTCCGTTTACTCAAAATGTTGACCAAAGTCAACTAAAAGTTATTTTTAAATCTCAAAAATTATCATTTCATATATTTTCACATAAGGCTTTCTGGATTCACGTCCGGACTACGCATGCAAATCGAGGTGAATAAAAATAATATTTTTAAGGCTAATGAGCTCGGAATAGAGTCTTAATTCATAATATGACCCTTTGGGTCATCACAATCTCCACCTCTAAAATGAATGTTCGTCCTCGAACGGACATAGAAAAGTACCCGAACTGGCGAACAAGTGGGGATATCTACTCCACATGTCCGACTCGGACTCCCAAGTAGCTACCTCAACGGGCTGATCTCTCCACCGCACTCGAACTGAAGGGTAACTCTTTGACCTCAACTAACGAACTTGCCGGTCTAGAATGGCTGCCGGCTCCTCCTCATAAGTCAAATCCTTGTCCAACTGGACAGAGCTGAAATCCAACATGGGACGGGTCACCATGATATTTTCGGAGCATAGACACATGGAATACTGGATGAACCGAGGATAATCCTGGAGGCAATGCAAGTGTATAAGCTACCTCCCCCACTTTCTCGAGAATCTCAAATGGCCTGATATACCTAGGGCTCAACTTGCCCTTCTTCTCAAATCTCATAACACCCTTCATGGGCGATACCCGAAGTAATACCCTCTCTCCGACCATGAATGCTACATCACGAACTTTGCGGTCGACATAACTCTTTTGCCTGGACTGAGCTGTACGAAGTCGATCCTATATAATCTTGACCTTGTCCAAGGCCTCCTGAACTAAGTCAGTACCCAATAACCAAGCCTCTCCCGGCTCAAACCATCCAACTGGCGATCTGTACCGTCTACCATATAATGCCTCATAGGGAGCTATCTGAATGCTCGACTGGTAGCTGTTGTTGTAGGAAAACTCCGCTAACGGCAAGAACTGATCCCACGATCCTCCGAAATCTATAACACAAGCACGGAGCATATCCTCCAAGATCTGAATAGTACGCTCGCACTGCCCGTCCATCTGAGGATGGAATGCTGTGCTCAACTCAACTCGCGTACCCAACTCATGCTGTACTGCCCTCCAAATGTCCGAGGTAAACTGTGTACCTCGATCAGGAATGATAAACACGGGCACACCATGAAGGCGAACGATCTACCGAATATAAATCTCTGCCAACCGCTCCGAAGAGTAAGTACTTGCCACAAGAATGAAGTGCACTGACTTAGTCAGCCTATTCACAATAACCCACACGGTGTCGAACTTCCTCTGAGTCTGTGGGAGTCCAACAACAAAGTCCATAATAATGCGCTCCCACTTCCACTCAGGAACCTCCATCTGCTGAAGCAAACCACTGCGTCTCTGATGCTCATACTTCAGGTGCTGGCAATTCAAGCACCGAGCCACGTAAGCAACAATATCCTTCTTCATACTTCGCTGCCAATAATGATGCCGCAGGTCCTGGTACATCTTGGTAACACCCAGGTGAATAGAATACTTAGCACTGTGAGCCTCCTCAAGGATCAACTCACGAAGCCCATCAATATTTGGCACACACACTCACCTTTGCATCCTCAAAACACCGTCATCTCCAACTGTAACCTGCTTGGCACCACTGTGCCAAACTGTATCCCTAAGGACCATCAAGTGAGGGTCATCATACTGCAGATCTCGGATATGCTCAAATAAGGAAGACCGAGCGACTGTACAATCTAGAATATGGTTGGGCTCTGAAATATCCAACCTCACAAAATGGTTGGCCAAGGTCTGAATATCTGAAGCTAGTAGTCTCTCACCGACTGGAATGAATGCCAGGCTGCCCATACTCACTACCTTCCTACTCAATGCATCGGACAGCACATTGGCCTTTCCCGGATTATACAATATAGTGACATCATAGTCTTTCAATAGCTCTAACCATCTCCTCCGCCTCAAATTGAGATCCTTTTTCTTGAACAAATACTGAAGGCTGCGATGATCCGTGAAAACCTCACACGACATGCCATAAAGATAGTGCCTCCAAATCTTCAATGCGTGAACAATGGCTGCCAACTCTAAGTCATGGACAAGGTAATTCTTCTAATGAACCTTAAATTGTCGAGACGCATATGCAATCACCCTGCCTTCCTGCATCAATACCACTCTGAGCCCCACGCAGGAAGCATCAAAATATACCGTGAAAGATCCTGAACCTAATGGCAATACCAACACCGGTGCTAAAGTCAAGGCTGTCTTGAGCTTCTGAAAACTCGCCTCACACTCCTTCGACCATTTGAATGGGGCACCCTTCTGAGTCAACTTAGTCATTGGGGCTGCTAAAGATGAAACCCCTCCACAAACCCACGGTAATAACCTGCCAAACCCAAGAAGCTCCTGATCTCCATGGCTGAAGTGGGTCTAAGCTAGTTCTTGACTGCCTAAATCTTCTTAGGATCCACCTGAATACCCTCTGCTGATACGGCATGACCCAGGAAAGAGATTGAATCCAACCAAAACTCGCACTTTGTAAATTTATCATACAACTGACTGTCCCTCAAAGTCTGAAGCGCTATTCGGAGGTGCTGATAATGCTCCTCCCGACTGCAGGAGTATATTAGAATGTCATAAATAAACACAATTATGAAGGAATCTAGATAAGGCTCGAACACCCGATTCATCAAGTCCATAAATGCTGTGGGGGCATTGGTCAAGCCAAAAGACATCACCAGAAATTCATAGTGCCCATACCTCGTCCGAAAAGATGTCTTAGGGACATCGGATGCCCTAATCTTCAACTGATGGTAGCACGATCTCAAATAGATCTTTGAAAACACCTTGGCACCCTGAAGCTGATCAAACAAATCATCAATACTCGACAACAGATACTTGTTCTTGAGAGTGACTTTGTTCAATTGCCGGTAATCTATACACATCCTCATCGATCCATCCTTCTTCTTCACGAAAAAAATCGGTGCACTCCAGGGCGAGACACTAGGTCTAATAAAGCCCTTATCAAGAAAATATTACAGTTGTTCCTTCAATTATTTCAACTATGGTAGGGCTATCCGGTATGGAGGAATAGAAATGGGCAGAGTGCCCGGAGCCACATCAATGCAAAAATCAATATCCCTGTGGGGTGGAATCCCCGACAGGTCTGCAGGAAAAACTTTGGGAAACTCACGAACAACATGCACCGAATCTATAGAAGAAACCTCAGCATTAGAATCACGAACATGAGCCAAATAGGCCAAATTCCCCTTCTCGACCATGTGATGAGCCTTTGTATAAGAAATAACCCTGCTGGAGGAATGACCAGGAGTCCCTCTCCACTCTACTCGAGGCAACCCCAGCAAAGCTAATGTCACTGTCTTGGCGTGACAGTCCAAGATAGCGCAATAAGGTGACATCCAATCCATGCCCAATATGACATCGAAATCAACCATATCAAGAAGCAAAAGGTCTACCCTGGTCTCAAGACTCCCAATAACGATCACACACAAGCGATATACTCGATCTACAACAATAGCATCCCCCACGGGCGTGGACACATATATACGGATGCTCAAGGAATCACGGGGCACAACTAAATACGAAGCAAAGTAAGATGACACATAAGAGTAAGTAGACCCCGAATCAAACAGAATTGAAGCATCTCTATTGCAAACTGAAACAGTAACTGTGATAACAACATCGGAGGACTACGCCTCAGGTCTAGCCGGAAATGCATTAAATCGGGGCTAGGCTCCACCACCCTGAACCATGTCTCTTGGACGACCTCTGGCAGGCGGACCTCCACCTCTAGTGGGTTGGCCTCCACCTCTAACAATATTTCCCCTAACTCTGGCTACCTGACCCCTACCCCTGGCTGGCTGGGCAGGTGATGCGGCAGCTGGTGCCGGAATTATATCACGAGAACCTTGATATTGAGAACTACCCGACGCGCGAGGGCAATATCTAGTAATGTGCCTCGGGTCACCACAAGTATAACAAGACTTCGGCTGCTAAGACTGCTGGCTGGCAAACTGACCCTGTCGACCTGTATAACCACCCTAAAATCTCTGAAGAGGAGGTGCACTAATAGGAGCTGGCTGATCAAAATAAGGCATGTAAGAGCCGCGACCACCTGGGCACCCTGGGATGCCTGAAGTGCTGAATGGAATGTCCTGGAAGAATGGCCTCTACTAAAAGTACCCCCACCTTCAAATGAGGCACCGCTGAATCCACCGAATGGCGAGGTCTCTTTTCTGATCCCTGACCTCCCAATCTAAGAACTACCTCAACTCGCCGGGTCACATTAGCCACATCCTGGATAGAGATCCCACTCCCTGTCTCCTTAGCCATCTGCAATTTGATAGGCTGAGCAAGACCCTCAATAAATCTCCTAACCCTCTCCCTCTCTGTGGGTAGCAAAAGAGTAGCATGACGGGCCAAATCCATGAAACGGGTCTCATACGGCATAACAGTCATGCTGCCCTGCTGGAGACGCTCAAACTGACGGCGGCGCTCCTCTCTAGTAGTAATAGGTAGAAACTTCTCCAAGAAGAAGTGTGAAAACTGATCCCAAGTAAGAGTAGGTGACCCAGCTGGTCTATTCAATAGATAATCCCTTCACTATTTCTTGGCAGAGCTAGTCATCTGGAAAGCAGCAAAGTCGATCCCATTGGTCTCCAAGATACCCATGTTCGGAAGAACCTCATGACAGCTATCAAGGTATTCCTGGGGCTCCTCTGAAGTGGCACCACTGCAATGAACAGGGAAAAGCTTGATAAACCTATCCAATCTCCATAAAGCATCGAAGGACATAGTTGTCCCATCAACGAGCGGTGTTGCAGCAACTGGCGAAACTACCCCAACTGGATGGGCTGTTGGGGTCTGAAGCTGAGGAGTAATCTGCTCCGTAGTGTGGGTAGCATGAGTCTAGACTCCTTCTCCAGCCTGAGATACGGCTGGTGTCCTGGGGAGTGCACCAGTCTGGGCTACACTCTCCATAAGGCCTACTACTCGGACCAAGGCATCTTGAAGAACCGGGTAGAAATAAACCCATCTGGGACCTGAGCTGGTCCCGCCGGAACGGTCTGAGATGGAGCCTCTCCACCGAGTTCTGTCTGAGGCTCCGCAACTGGAGCTGCTGCCTGAGCACTAGACTGAGTCCTGCCCCTACCTCGGTCTCTGGCATGGCCTCGACCTCTATCCCTTATAGGAGCTGCTACTACTGGAGGGTCCGACTGTTGGTCAGCAAAAGATGAGGTACGTGTTCTCACCATCTGCGAGAGAATAAGAATAGAAGAGTTCAATCAGTATGGGGATAACAAGAATCGCACGACAGAGTTGAATAAAAGTGAACTTGTTCCTAACTTTATAGCCTCTGGGGGATAAGCACAGACGTCTCCGTACCGATCCCTCAGACTCTATTAAGCTTGTCCGTGAATTGTGAGACCTAGGAAACCTAGTGCTCTAATACCAACTTGTCACGACCCGATTTCCCACCGTAGGGACCGTGATGGCGCCTAACTCTATACTTGTTAGGAAATCCAACATTAGAGGGTTACGACATTAATAAAATTAAAATATATACAAAGTTTTACTACCATCCAATATATGATACCAAAAATAGCAAATGAAATAGTCTACGATACTGCAAAAATAATACTAATCTCTAGCTACCCAGGGTTTGGAGTTACAATTCACGAACTACTAAGAATTTACTACAAGTATTTGGCTGAAAGATATCACTGATTTGAACTAAATAAAACAACAACTGAATAATAAGGAAGAGACTCCAGGAAGCTGCGGATGTCAGCAGATCTACCTCATGTCTCCGTGCGAATAGTATGCTACAACTCGAACTCAGCTCGGACCTAAACCTGATCTGTACAGAAAGTGCAGAGTGCAGTATCAGTACAACCGACCCCATGTACTGGTAAGTGTCGAGCCTAACCTCGGTGAAGTAGTGACGAGGCTAGGACAGGACACCACATAAAGACCTGGATATGTATAATCATGCTATTGGAAATAATAACAAATAAAGAATTAAAACAGTAATTAATTGGAAGAGGACATACAATGGGGAATTTTAACATAAGGAGTGAGAAATACGAGAAGACAGAAATAAACAGTGATTAACAAACAAACAAATTAAGCAACTAAAATAGAAAGGAAATCTGCACGTGCCACGACCCAAATTCCCAACCCACGGGATCGTGATGGCGCCTAACACAATACTTGCTAGGCAAGCCAATGTTAGAAATTTAATTAACCATTTTCTCTTAAAATTTACCTATGCATAACATAACCATTTTAAAGATAAACTGAATCTAATATTTCCCAATAAGTAACTCCATGAATAATAATAATAACCAAATAAATAAGCCGAACCTCGAACTAAATATATATAACCATAATCCTACCCAAGGTCTAGTATCACAATTCACGAACTACTAAGAATACTACAAATAATGGGCTGAAAGAAGTATATATGTCTGTTTCGAATGAAATAAAACAACAACTAAATAGTGTAGAGAAGACTCCAGGAGTTTGCGAACGCCAGCAGATCTACCTCTTTTCTCCAATGAAAATGCGCAGCTACTAAAATCTCCCAACTCTGGCCGGTACCTGGATCTGCATAAAAGAGTTCAGAGTGTAGTATCAGTACAACCGACCCCATGTACTGAGTAAGTGCCGAGCCTAACCTCGACGAAGTAGTGACGAGGCTTCGGCGTGGCATTAACAATATAACCTGTGAACAATATATAATAAAGCAAGAAGAAATAATAATAATAAATTAAATAACCAGTAACTTGCAACAGTAAATAAAAACAATTGGGATAACTCCTTTAAGATATCATCTATAATCAACTACTCAAAATTTCCAAGTTTCAATTTAAATCACAATAAAAATCAGAGTATGAAAACCTTTTTAATAAAACCAGAGTTTTTCAAAACCTTATTTTTGAAAATCAGTAAAACATAATTATTCTCCCTTATCGCTCCTTGCTGCGACACGCAACCTGTTCCTACCTGTCCACCCTTATTGCTCCTCCCTATATATATATATCACCCTTATTTCTCCTATTGCGGCGTGCAACCCGATCCCACCTGTCCACCCGTATCACTCCTTGTTGAGGCGTTCTGCCCATTCCCACCAGACATATCATATCAGTTCATTTACGAAAACTTTCACAATTCAGACCAAGCCTTTCACAACATTTTTGTATCAGCAATTGTAAACTGAAGCTGTAAAACTCATAAACTTCATCAATTATCATTTCACAACGAAACCAACTGGAAATTATATACATATCGTAACACTGACATCCAGCTCAATCCTTATGTAACATAACAAAACCAAGAGAATATCCAACACTTCCAAAATACTTGAAACAATACTTAACAATAAGTTAACGAATCCAAATCGACATATAAGCATCAATGATCATGAAACAATTAAGCCCGGAAGCAAATAATTGGAAACGGGGAAAGGATCATGTTTAACAAAAAATTTGGTGGTGCATAGATACTCGTCACCTCACCTATACACCACACACATGCAAATTCACATAGCATTTAAGTTGGGGATTCCTATTCCCTCAAGACAAGGTTAAACCAAGCACTTACCTCAAATTCGCAGGCCACTCACTGCTCAATTACTGCTTTTCCTTTCGAATTTTCCTCTAACCCGCTCGAATCTAATCATAATTAGTTTAATATCATTAATTTAGGCTAAAGGAACTAACTTTACTGAAAAATCATTGTTTCCCTAAGTTTTCTAAAAAAAGTTAAAACTCGACCCCGGGCCCGCTTGGTCTAAACTCGGGGTTCGGACCAAATTCTGTTTACCCATTCACCCCCGATCCTGAACATGAAATTAGTTTCGAAATTCGACCCCAATTTGATGTCAAAATTTGATTTTTACAAAATTCTCTAATTCTACCCAAACCCCCAATTTCTACCACGAAAACCGTTGATTTTTGCTTGAAAAGTGATGAAAAACGATGTGTATTTGAAAGAAAATAGTTAATGAACACTTACCTATGATTTTGGAAGAAAAAGCCTTGAGAAAATCGCCCTAGGTCTTCTACCCTTGTGAAAAATAAGAAGAAAAAAGCTGGAGTTCTAATTAATATGAACTCATTGCCCGACCCTCGCACCTGCGGTGCCTGGGTCGCACCTACGCTTGCGCACGTGCGGAAGAGATTCCGCTTCTTCGGAAAAGAGCTGGGTAGATTGGGCCGCACCTACGACTTCATTACCGCTTCTGCGGTCGCGCACCTACGCAGAAGGGTCCGCACCTGCGGACGTAGGGGAGCCCAGGCTTGGTCGCACCTGCGGGCTTCCGCTCGCACCTGCGGCTCAAGGCTCGCAGGTGCGGGCACACCAACACAACTATGACACCAATTTTACAAGTTCAAAACATCCCGAAGCCTACCCAAAACTCAACCGAGCCCTCGGGGCTCTAAACCAAACATGCACGCAAGTCTAAAAATATCATACGAACTTGCTCGGGAACCAAGTCAACTAAAACCAAATTTTAAATTCCAAAAATTATTATTTTTCATATTTTCACATAAAAGCTTTCCGGTTTCACTCCCGGGCTGTGCATGCAAATCGAGATAAATAAAATTAATCTTTTTAAGGCTAATGAGCCTGGAACGGAGTCTTAATTTATAAGATGACCCTTTGGGTCATCACAATCTCCACCTCTAAAACAAACGTTCATCCTTGAATTGGACATAGAAAATTACCTGAATTGGCAAACAAGCGGGGATATCTATTCTGCATGTCCGACTCGAACTCCCAAGTAGCTGCCTCAACAGGATGACGCCTCCACTACACTCGAACTAAAGGGTATCTCAACTAACGAACCTGCCGGTCTAGAATGGCTACCGAATCCTCCTCATAAGTCAAAATCTTTTTCCAATTGGACAGAGCTGAAATATAACACGTGGGACGGGTCACCATCATATTTTTGGAGCATAGACACATGGAATACCGGATGAACTGAGGATAACCCTGGAGGCAACACAAGTATATAAGCTACCTCCCCCACTCTATCAAGAATCTCAAACGACCCGATATACCTAGGGCTCAACTTAACCTTCTTTCCAAATCCCATAACACCCTTCATGGGTGATACCCGAAGTAATACTCTCTCTTCAACAATGAATTCCATATCCCGAACCTTACGATCGGCGTAACTCCTTTGCCTAGACTGAGCTATATGAAGTCGATCCTGTATAATCTTGACCTTATCTAAGGCCTCTTGAACTAAGTCTGTATCCAATAACCGAGCCTTTTCCGGCTCTAACCACCCAACTGAAGATCTACACCATCTATCATATAATGCCTCATAGGGATCCATCTGAATGCTCGACTGATAACTATTATTGTAGGCAAACTATGCTAACGACAAGAATTGATCCCAAGAACCTCCAAAGTCAATAACACAAGCGCGGAGTATATCCTCCAAGATCTGAATAGTACGCTCGGACTGTCCGTCCGTCTGAGGATGAAAGGCTGTGCTTAACTCAACTCGTGTACCTAACTCTCGCTGAACTGCCCTCTAAAAGTGCGAGATAAACTGCGTACCTCGATAAGAAATGATAGACACGGGCATACCGTTAAGGCGAACAATCTCTCGAACATATATCTCTGCCAACCGCTCCGAAGTGTAAGCACTTTCCACTAGAATGAAATGTGCTGATTTAGTCAACCTATCCATAATAACCCAAATGGCATCGAACTTCCTCTGAGTCCGTGGGAGTCCAACAACGAAGTCCATAGTGATACGCTCCCACTTCCACTCAGGAATCTCTATCTGCTGAAGTAAACCACCGGGTCTCTGATGCTCATATTTCACACGTTGGCAATTAAAACAATGAGACACATAAAAAACAATATCCTTTTTCATCCTTCGCCACCAGTAGTGCTGCCGTAGGTCTTGGTACATCTTGGCAGCACCTGGGTGAATAGAATACTTAGAACTGTGAGCTTCTTCAAGAATCAACTCATGAAGGCCATCAACTTTAGGCACACACATACGACCCTGCATCCTCAAAATACCATCATCTCCAACTGTAACCTTCTTGGCACCAATGTGCCGAGCGGTGTCCCTAAGGACCATCAAGTGCGGGTCATCATCATGCCGATCTCTGATACGCTCGAATAAGGAAGACCGAGCAACCGTACAAGCTAGAACATGGCTGGGGGAAATATCCAACCTCACGAACTGATTAGCCAATGTCTGAATATCTGAAGCTAACGATCTCTCACCGACTGGAATACATGCAAGGCTGACCATACTTACTGCTTTTCTATTCAATGCATCGGCCACCACATTGGCCTTTCCTGGATGATACAATATAGTGACGTCATAATCTTTCAATAATTCTAGCCATCTCCTCTGTCTCAAATTAAGATCCTTTTGCTTGAACAAGTACTATGATCCATGTAAACCTCAGATGGCACGCCATAAAGATAGTGCCTTCATATTTTCAACACATGAATAATGGCTACCAACTCTAAGTCATGGGCATGATAATTTTTCTCATGAATCTTTAATTTCCGAGACGCATATGCTATCACCCTGCCCTATTGCACCAATACCTCTCCCAACCCAACACGGGAAACATCACAATATACCGTGAAAGATCCCGAACCTGAGGGTAACACCAATACTGGTGGTGAAGTCAAGGTTGTCTTGAGCTTCAGGAAGCTCGCCTCACACTCATCCGACCATTTAAATGGGGCACCCTTCTGAGTCAATCTCGTGATCGGGGCTGCTATAGACGAGAACCCCTCCACAAAACAAGGGTAGTATCCCGCCAAACCCAAGAAGCTCCTGATTTCCGTGGCTGAAGTGGGTCTAGGCCAGTTCTTGACTGCCTCTATCTTCTTAGAATCTACCTGAATACCCTTTGCTGATACGATGTGACCCAACAAGCTATTGAATCTAGCCAGAATTCACACTTTTGAAAATTTTGCATACAACTGATTATCCCTCAAAGTGCAGAGTGCTATACGAAGGTGCTGCTCATGCTACTCCCGACTGCGGGAGTGTATAATAATATCATCAATGAACAAAATTACGAAGGAATCCAGATAAGTCTTGAAAACTCGAATTATCAAATCCATAAAGGCTGCTGGGGCATTAGTCAAGCCAAAAGACATCACCAAAAATTCATAGTGCCCATACCTTGTACGAAAGGCTGTTTTAGGAACATCGGACGCCCTAATCTTCAACTGATGGTAGCCCGATCTCAGATCAATTTTTGAAAACACACTGGCACCCTGAAGTTGATCAAATAAATCATTAATTCTCGACAATGGATATTTATTTTGGTAGTAACTTTATTCAACTGCTGATAATCTATACACATTCTCATTGATCCATCCTTCTGCTTTACGAACAAAATCGGTGCACCCTAGGGCGAGACACTAGGCCTGACGAAACCCATATCAAGCAAGTCTTGCAACTGTTCTTTCAATTCTTTCAATTCTGGTGGGGCCATCCGGTATAGAGGAATAGAAATGGGATGAGTGCCCCGAGCAACATCAATACAAAAATCGATATCCCTATCGGGTGGCTTCCCCGACAGGTCTGCAGGAAACACTTCGGGAAACTCCCGAACAATAAACACTAACTCTATTGAAGAAACCTCAGCATCGGAATCATGGATATGATCCAAATAAACCAAACATCCTTTCTCAACCATGCGACGAGCCTTGGCATAAGAAATCACTCTGCTGGGAGAATGGCGAGGAGTCCCTTTCCATTATAATCGAGGCAATCCCGACAAAGCTAAAGTAACTGCCTTGGCGTAACAGTCAAAGATGGCATAATAAGGTGACAACCAATCCATGCCCAATATGACATCAAAATCGACTATGTCAAGAAGCAAAAGGTCTACACTAGTTTCAAGACCCTCAATAATGACTACGCACGAACGATATACACGATCTACAACAATAGCATCCCCCGCCGACATAGACACATAAATAGGGACACTCAAAGAATTGCGGGGCACAAACAAATATGAGGCAAAATAGGATGACACATAAGAATAAGTAGACCCCGGATCAAACAAAACTGAAGCATCTTTATTACAAACTGAAATGGTACCTGTGATAACTGCATCGGAGGACTCCGCCTCGGGTCTGGATGGAAATGTATATAATTGGGGCTAGGCGCCACCACTCTGAACTGCATCACCGGAAGGACCCCTGACAGGTGGTCCTCCACCTCTAACAGGCTAGCTACCACCTCTAGCGGGCTGGCCTCCACCTCTAGCATGCTGACCTCCACCTCTAACATTCTGACCTCTACCTCTGACTACTTGACCTCTACCCCTGGCTAGATGGGCAGCTGGTGCTGCAGCTGGTGCTGGAACTAAAACACGAGAATTCTGGTACTGAGGCTGATTACCTAAAAATTTCGGACAAGATTTCCGAATGTGCCCATACTCACCACACTCATAACACCCATCTTGATACTGAGGCTGACTCTGACGAACCGGCTGACCACGATAATAACTCTGAAGAGGAGGTGCTCTGATAGGTGCTGACTGATTAGAATAAGTCAAGTACGATCCACGACCACCTGAGGCACCATGGGACGTCTGAAGTGCTGAATTAAATGGACTGGAAGAATGGCCTCTACCCTGAGTATCTCCGCCTCCAGACGAGGCACCGCTAAATCTACCGGAATGGCGAGGTCTCTTGTCTGACCCCTGACCTCCCATCCTGAGAACCCTCTCAACTCTCCTGGCCACATTGGATGCATCTTGAAATGAAATCTTAGTCCCTGTCTCCTTAACCATCTACAACCTGATGGGCTAGGCAAGGCTCTCAATAAATCACCTAACCCCCTCTCTCTCTCTCTGTGGGCAATAAAAGAATAGCATGCCGAGCCAAATCCACAAAATGATTCTCATATTGGTACTATCATGCCTCCCTGCTGAAGACGCTCAAACTAACAACACTTCTCTTCTCTGGTAGTGATAGGAAAAAATTTCTCCAAAAAAAGGTGAGAAAACTGATCCCAAGTTAGAGAAGGTGACCCAGCTGGTCTCGTCAACGAATAATCCCTCTACCATTTCTTGGCGGAACCAGTCATTTGAAATGCGGCGAAGTCGACCCCATTGGTCTCCAAAATACCCATATTATGAAGAACCTAATGACAGCTGTCCAGATATTCCTGAGGATTCTCTGAAGTAGCACCACTGAAGTTAACAGGGAAAAGCTTGATGAACCTGTCCAATCTCCACAGAGCATCGGAAGTCATAGCTTCCCCTCAGCAATTGGGGCTTCAGCTACTGCCTGAAGTACCCCAACTGGGTTTGTTGCTGGGGTCTGAATCTGAGGAGTAGTCTGATCAGGAGTGTAGGTAACAGGAGTCTGGACCCCTCCTCCAGCCTGAGATGCGGCTGCTGCAACAGGAAGTGCGCCAGTCTAGGCTACACTCTCTATAACGCCCACTAATCGGACCAAAGCATCCTGAAGTACCGGGGTAGTAATAAACCTCTCTAGGACCTGAGCTGGTCCAGCTGGAACGGTCTGAGCTGGAGCCCCCCCATCAATCTCAATCTAGGGCTCCACAACTAGGGCTGCAGTATGAGCAACGAGATGAGTCCTGCCCCTACCTCGGCCTCTGGCGTGGCCTCAGCCTCTGCCCCTAATAGGAGTTACTTCTGCTGGAAGACCGGATTGTTGGTCAATGGAAGAAAAAGCACATGTTCTCACCATTTGCGAGAGAGTAGAAGAGTTTAATTAGTATTTGAGATACCAAGAATCGCACGACAGAGTAGAAATAAAAATTGAGTTTTTCCTAACTTCATAGCCTCTGGGAGATAAGTACAGACGTCTCTGTTGTATTGGTAAAAAAGAGTTTCACACATAAGCTAGCTTTTGAAAACTCAATTAGTCACGTGGGCACGGGAAAACACGATAGCTGGAAATAACTCTTTGAAGAGGTACGGTACAAAGAGACACGATTTAGTAAACCCACGAACTTATCAACCACGGGAAGTCTAATTTGATCAAAATGGGAGAGAGGCACGGTCAGAATGAATCTAGACAAAGCTACGGGAAGATTCATGAACCCACAATTGATTACTCGAACGTTATGTAACTGAACCCCTATTTACCGTTATCCTTTGTAACGCCTCATTAATGTCATAATTAGTCATTAATGAGTAACCATAACAACATTTGTACGTTATAAGAATCTCCTATATAAGCGAGGGGAATACAACTTGTAAAGGCATCTGATTCTCAAAATACACAACTTCGATCTTTTATTTCTGTAATATTGTCTATTATTCATTTTTCCATTATCTCGATTATCAGTAACCCGTATTCATCTTAAAAATAACCTTTAGTCAAAGGGTCTAATTCTTTAGTTAAACAAATTGGTTCCGTTACCGGGAATCTGATAATCTTTGTTTACTTTCCAAGTGATATCCTTTGAATTATGTCAAACCCCAACAACAACAGCCAGCAAAGAAGTGGAACCCCAATTCCATCACCTTCAGGAACCCCACGTGGTTCAAGGGAACAATCCCCAGAAAGATCAAATAACAACCATGGTAATAATGATCAAACTTTGGAACAAGATCATGTAAAACAAATGATTGCAGAGTATGTGAGCTAAGCTTTGTAGGAATTTGCGAGAGGATTACCAGCAGTGTTGCCTACACCGCCAACGCCACCCTCCAATAACACCATCACCATGGAAAATCCTCAATCTGGGTTGGCAAACTCAGGAAGAGGAGATACTCCTAATGAATCTCTCGAAATGAGACCAGGTATATCTAATAACTCAGAATTACAAAATTTACTGTTAACCATGCAGAAACAGATGAAGGAGCAGAACGATCGCATCGAACAAATTCCTGGTGTACCACCTGTCATCAAAGGCATCGATGTTGATAGATATTCTCAACAACCTTGGAAGCCAAGTGCGGCACCCTTGCCTATACCCAAGAAGTTTAAAATGCCTGACGTTCCCAAATATGATGGAACAACTGACCCACGCGACCATGTGACTGCTTTCACTACTGGGGTAAAAGGCAACGACTTAACGAAACAAGAGATTGAATCAGTCCTTGTCAAAAAATTTGGGGAAACACTTACCAAAGGGGCCCTAACCTGGTATTCTCTTCTCCCTGAAAATTCTATTGACTCTTTTGCTGAGCTTGCAGATTCGTTTATAAAAGCACACTCTGGTGCACAAAAAGTTGAGAAGAGAATGGAAGACATATTCAAAATAAAACAAGGAGACACGGAACTACTCCGTGAGTTTGTAAATATGTTTCAACGAGAAAAAATGTAGTTACCCAGGGTGCCTGATAATTGGGAAGCCATGGAATTTGCAAGCAATATGAACGATAAAAGCTCAGAAGCCACCAGGCGACTTAAGGAAAATCTAAGAGAATTCCCCGCCACAACATGAACGATGTATATAATAGGTACAATACTAAACTCAGAATAGAAGAAGATATCATTGCTCGTTCGAGAGATGAAGATCATTCTAGATCCAGACGACCTGAATTAGATAGAAGATCAGGTAAAAACAGGTACAATCCTTACTTAGGACCCTCAGGACCCGATATCCACCCCAGGTTCGAAAACACTAGGTCGGACTATAGACTACAAGGAAGAGATGTAATCTCATCCTTAGCTAGATCTCGAAAAGATCGAGATGAACGACCTAGAGGTAGTACTCGAATTGGGGATCATACCTTTAACGTAAGTACTACTGAACTTGTCTCAATATTGAAGAACATGGGAGACAAGGTCAAATGGCCCAAAGATATGCGCTCAAATCCAAGTAGAAGAAACCCAGATCACTGGTGTGAATTTCACAACGATCATGGGCATAAAACTGCGGATAGCAGGTTTCTACAAGGAGAAGTAAAAAATTTGTTAAAACAAGGCTATTTAACAGAATTGTTTAGTAATAAAGGTAAACATGCATACATGAGGAACAAGCAGGAGCCCCCAAAGCCTCCATCTCCAAAACAAACAATTAATGTAATACATAGCGGTGAAGAAGTAAACTTTGAGTGATTTGCAAAACAACCACAAAGTTTACAATTACACACGGGAAACGTGCTCGTGGAGAGGACGATATAACCTTAGATGATGCAGATAGCAGCGGATTAATGCTTCCGCACAATGATGCTCTGGTAATAGCTCTACTTATTCATGACACTAATGTGAAAAGAGTGTTGATTGATCCAGGAAGTTCAGTCAATATCATTTTGCTAAGAGTCGTGGAAGAAATGCTACTGGGGAATCAAGTAATCCCAAAAGCACGAGCTATATCCGGGTTCGATAACTCTACGGTTATAACAAAAAGAGAAATTGAGCTTAACACCTATGCTGAAGGGGCGATCAAAAGAGCTAGGTTCCAAGTAATCGATACTCACATGGCTTATAACGTGATCATTGGAAGGCCATGGATCCACGACATGAAAGCGATACCTTCCACGTTGCATCAGGTAATTAAATTTCCCTCTGAATTGGGGATTCAACTAATCAAAGGAGATCAGCAGACCGCAAAAAATATAAATTCTGTGGTACACTACAATAAGAAAATAGAAGTGGAAGAATTACGAGATAAGGAAATCTCCCAAACAGGTAACACCCCCTAAACAGACATGGAAAATATTACTGCCCAAATAGGTACGGAAGATATTATTGCAGAAACAGGCACGAAAACAAATACTTACGAGTAGAAGAGTAAAGTTACCACGGAAGGTGTACTATAACACACAGATGCGGATTCTAGACCGGACGTCATTCATGAACTAGAGGAAGATGAGCACATCAAAACAACTACGGAGGAGCTCGAATCTGTTCCGTTATCTGAACAAAAACCTGAGCAAAAAGGCTATGCCCCACTCGAAGAGGTAAGTTAATTGATTATTTAAAGGCTAACGCAAACTGTTTTGTGTGGTCCCATTCAGATATGACAGACATCCCACCAGAAGTGATGACTCATAAACTAAATTAAGATCTATCCTTCGTACTTGTTAAGCAGAAGAAAAGAAAGCAAGGACCATTCAAGAACGAAGTGATCGATGAAGAGGTACAGAAACTCTTGAAGATTGGTTCGATACGAGAGGTAACGTACTCTAACTGGTTGGCAAACACTGTGGTAGTACCTAAAAAGAATGGCAAGTGGAGAGTATGCGTAGATTATACTGTTTTAAACAAACATTCCCCAAGGATTCATTCCCATTGCCTCATATAGATCAAATGATTGATGCTACTGTAGGTCATGAACTATTAAGCTTTCTAGATGCATATTCTAGTTATAATCAGATTAAAATGGATCCTTTAGACGAGGAAAAAAACTCATTTATCACGAATAGGGGAACTTATTGTTATAAAGTCATGCCTTTTGGCCTAAAAAATGCTGGAGCCACCTACCAAAGGCTAGTGACCAAGATGTTCCAAGAACATCTAGGAAAAATGATGGAGGTGTACATCAATGACATGTTGGTAAAATCAACACAAGCACAAGACCATTTCCAGCACCTATCTACTTCTTTTGATATTTTGCGCAGGTATAATATGAAGTTGAATCCAGAGAAATGCGCTTTTGGAGTGCAATCAAGCAAATTTTGTGGGTTTCCTTGTATCAACAGAGGAATAGAGGTAAATCCTGCTCAAATTAAAGCCATAGAGGAAATACCTGATGTTTTAACAAATAAAAAGGAGGTTCAAAGATTGACAGGAAGAATAGAAGCTTTGGGGAGGTTTATTTCTAGATCTTCCGAAAAAAGTTTTAAATTCTTCTCAGTTCTCAAAAAACAAAATCAGTTCGAATGGACTGAAGAATGTCAACAAGCCCTCAAGAACCTGAAGATTTATCTATCGAAACCACCACTACTTTCAAAGCCAAAAGAAGGGGAAAGATTGTACATCTACCTGGCTGTATCAGAAATTGCTATAAGTGCAGTATTGGTAAGAGAAGAAAAAGGTAAACAATCACCTATCTATTATGTAAGTAAAACTTTGCTAGATGCTGAGACTAGATATCCACATCTGGAAAAGTTAGCTTTAGATTTAATAATGGCATCTAGAAAATTACGACCCTATTTTCGATGCGACCCAATCACTGTTGTGACTTTATATCCTTTAAGAAATATTCTTCATAAACAAGAATTATCAGGAAGATTAGCCAAGTGGGCCATATAACTAAGTGACCATGAGATAATTTATCAGCCTAGGACTGCAATTAAGTCTCAAATACTAGCTGATTTATTTGCTGACTTTAGTAATGGAATTGTATCTGAAGTAGAAAAAGAGTTACAATTCTTTAACGGTGTTAATCCAGGCCTGTGGACCTTGTTCACTGATGGTTCTTCAAATGTAAAAGGAGCTGGCTTAGGCATAGTCTTAATATCACCTATNGAGCAAATTGTGATCAACAGCGACTCCCAACTGGTAGTAAATCAGATACAGGGGACTTACATCGCTCGAGAGACTAGAATGCAACAGTATCTTGAAAAAGCACGAGAGCTCGTGAGATAATTCAAAACATGGAAGGTAGTGCGAATACCTAGAGAGGAAAATGCAGAGGCCAATGCATTAGCTAACCTCGCAGTAGTCACGGAAGTAACGAACAAAGATAATACAATTGTCGTTCAACTATTTCATTCAATAATAGACCAGGACAAGAATGAGGTAACTTNGAACAAAGACAATACAATTGTCGTTCAACTATTTCATTCAATAATAGACCAGGACAGGAATGAGGTAACTTTCAACAACCTAACCTGGGACTGGAGAAACGAAATTCTTAATTTTTTGCAGAATGGCACCGTACCTGAAGACAGGAAAGAGGCTCAAGCACTACACCGCAGAGCTGCACGGTACTGCCTTATTCGCAACTTACTTTATCGCAAGACGTTCGGAGGACCCCTAGCTAAATACCTTGGGCATAACCAAACGGAATTTGTGATGAAAGAAGTCCACGAAGGACACTGTGGAAATCACTCAGGGGCAAGATCCTTAGTGAAAACACTAATCAGAGCCGGATACTATTGGCCTAAGATGGAAGAAGAAGCCGAGAATTTCGTATCCAAATGCGACAGATGCCAAAGTTTTGCCAATAACATGCATCGACTAGCAGAATTATTACATCCAATAATATCCCCATGGCCTTTCATGAAATGGGGGATGGATATAGTAGGAACTTTACCCATATCTAAAGGACAGGTACGATTTTTATCCGTACTAACCGAATATTTTACAAAATGGGTAGAGGCAGAGGTGTTCAAACAAGTGCGAGAAAAGGAAGTTAAAAACTTCTTATGGCGAAACATAATATGCCGCTTTGGAATACCAAAGGAAATCGTGTGTGATAATGGCCCACAATTCATAGGCTCACAAATCACAGAATTCTTCGAAAGTTGGCAAATCAAGCGGATCACTTCAACGCCGTACCACCCCGTGGCTAACGGTCAAGATGAATCAACGAATAAGGCCATCATCAACAATCTAAAGAAGCGGCTAAATAAAGCCAAAGGAAACTGGCCTGATGAATTACCAGCGGTACTACGGGCATACAGAACAACCTCAAAAATAGCCACGGGAGAAACTCCGTTCACACTTGTTTATGGCTCAGAAGCCTTAATACCTGTGGAGATTGGCGAACCAAGCATAAAGTTCTCAACAGCCACAGAAGGTGAAAACGACGACGAACTAAGGATCAACCTGGACCTGCTCGAACCACGGAGAGAAGCATCATTGATTCGGATGGCTGCTCAAAAACAAATCATGGAGTGTTATTACAACCGTAAAGCTCATCTCAGGTACTTTAAAATTGGGGACTTCGTCCTCAAAAAAGTCTTTCAATCAACAAAAGAAGCAGGTGCAGGAAAGCTAAATCCAAACTGGGAAGTACCTTACAAAATCCAAGGGGTAGCTGGAAAAGGCGCCTATGAGTTGGAAGCTATGGACGGCAGAGTTCTACCAACAAGCTGGAACACCGTACATCTAAATAAGTATTACTTCTAAAAAGAAAAGAATACCCCCATCAGGTATCACACGTTTGATTTTATTTTGAACATTTAAAATTTTACTAACTTTTTTAGATGATAGGCACAAAGCTAAACCATCACCAAATGATGATATTAGACCTGCAATGATGCGAGGAAATAACACAATTCCNATATACCTTCGAGTCCGGAATGTTTTTCCTTTTCAGGAAAAGGACCACAAGGAAGGAATAATCAAGTGCTCGAGATTTCATTCTTCAAAGCTCAAACACTTGGGGGACTATACAGTATGGAAGGCTAAGACGAAGCAAAGAAGAATATCATAAAGTCAGAAGCTCGAGCCTAAAGACCCATCTACCCAACGAGACAAGTGACACGAGCAGAATCGAAAGAAATCAAAAGAGCCATCCAAATACAAAGCCTAATGCAAAAAGCAAAAACCTTCGAACATATTCAGGTTGAAAGGCAAAATATTAGTCACGAGAAAGAAATGTACATCTTTATACTTATTCAAAACTGTTGTAACAAAAACAGTTAGGGGTAAAAGATCATCATCAATGTACTCATTCAAAAAATTGTTCTCAAATAAAACAGTTATGGATGAAAGATCTAAATCCTTGTATTTGTTCAAGAAACTGTTATCAAATAAAAACAGTTACGAATAAGAAAACATTTCCCTCGTACTTATTAGAAAACTGTTTCCAAAACAGTTGCGGGTAAAAACCCCAATCTTTATAAAAACTGTTACTAGTGAAAAATAGTTATTTCCTTGTATTAATATCGAAAAACCGTTACCTATGAAAAACAGTTACGAAATACAAGAGTATACTAAATCTGTAAAACAAAACCAGTTGCAAGCGTGAGTTTTAGACGATAACCAAACACATGTAAAATGTCATGGAAGTTCAAACAAAAAACTTTCCTTGGAAACATTCTTAAACATGTGTAAAATTCCTATCACTCTATTGCATTATCATGAAGTTGAGACGTCTTCTTCATGTCGATTATAAAGGGCCCTCTTCCATAAACAATGCCTATTACAAAGAGGCACACATTTAATATGACATCGTACCTATTATAAAAAAGGTACGAGTAGTCAAATCATTCCACATGCAAAACTCGAAGGTAAAACTAAAACCTCGAAAAATAAAGCATGCGAAAGACTTAAAGAGTGAAATAAATAGTCAACAAAAGTCGAACTGATATTTATATATTAAAAAATGGCTAAAACTAAGTATAAACTTATACTTAGCCGTAAGATTTTTATATTTACATTGTGGTGCCCCTAAGTTGTCATTTGGGGACATAAAGGAAATCTAAATTTACCCCCAATGGGACTGGGGGTAACCACCAATTGATACAAAGAAAAATAAAAAAAGGGTAAACCAACTAGATCTTTTCAAAGAGAGGGGTTGACTTCAGAGGCGGAAGGAACGGGAGCAACTAAAGATGAAGAGGCATGAGCGGCTGGAATCTCACCATCAGGTGAAGAGAGGTTATGACCCTGTTGAGCCTTCTCCATGGCTTCCTTAGTTTTGGCTATTTCAGCACTAAGGTCAAAACCCTCTTGACTCATCTCCATCAATGTGTCAAGGCGAGAATTCATATACGCCCAGATCACATCGACAATAGCCACCTCTTCCAAATCTTCATAATCTTGTGCCCACACTTGAAGTTCACCTCTCAGCCCGTCCTTCTCTGCCTCCGCAACTTCATGATCGGCCCTTAATGGAACAATCGACTCCTCTAAAACTTGATCTTTATCTAAAGCCCTTCGAAGATCTTCTTGAGTGCGAGTGAGTGATTGCACGAGCTCGCCTGAGTATTCTTCCTTCTGCCCCAGCAAGTTCTTTAAGTCTCTAATCTCCTCTGAGGCACGGGACAGCTGCTCCGCAAACGAAGACTCCAGAACACTCTTGTCTTTGTCAGCTTGTCTACAAGAAGCCCGCTCCACTGCTAGCTCTACTGCCATAAGTCTCATCTGCCGCTTCAAGGTACTCCTCTCTTCTTCTAAAGCGTCCATGTCAATCCTTAAGCTGTCATACTGTGCTTTCCAATTATCAACTTCTGCCTGCAACTCTCTTGTCTCTTGGTCTGTGTTTGAAATCCTCTTCATAAGCTCCATGCCTATGAGGTTAATCTATAAGAAGTAAACCAGTTAGATATGGTAAATTTCATATATGAGAGTGGAAGAGGATAACTTACACCATACCTTCAAAGAAGTATGCACGACCTCATTGGCCCATGTAAGAGCACCGTGGCTAGCTAGCTTTGCTTTCTCAGTGGGACCTATTAAAGGCTTGAGCCACACTTCAGGCTCACCCGTCTTCTTGAAAAGGTTTCCCTCAGCTGGAACCTCTATTACCACCTACCGCATCTCTCTGCTGGAAGACCCTACTTCCCTAACGGAAGGCATGGAAATAGGCAGAGATGGAACATCAACAAGCACGGAAGGTTGAGGAGCTGGAGAAGCCATGGGCAAAGGAGCAGGCACGGAAAGTTGAAGAGTTGAAGAAGTTACAGGTAGAGCAGCGGCGAAAGTTGAGATAGCCAAAGGAATATAAGAAACTTCTTCTCTCAAAGAAGCAGGAAAGACAACAGACAAAGGGACGTCATCAGGAGCGAGATCAATACCACCGTGAATAGGAGAACGTGGAACATCATCAAAGATAGGGGGCTCAAGCACAGACACAGAAGGTAAGGTTGAGGTAGCAGGCTCGTCATCTAAAACCATTCGCCTTTTCCGTGGCCTGTGCACTAAAGCACCCTCTTCCTCTTCCTCCATGGAACGAGATTCACTAATCTTCCTCTTCGAGGACGATGAACCAATGATAATTTCCTGGGCTTGAGCCAAGGACATCTTTGGGATAGAGGAAGCAGACA